>ML352378.1:3835-16141 GCA_005239505.1 Nicotiana paniculata | reverse complement strand
TTTGGGTCTATTTATATGTTTGGGATAAACCCTAAACATGTAGGAGACTTCTATTAAAACCGGAAAACACTTAAACCTTAATAACTCGGAATTGACCGGACCCGGGACCCAGGCGTTAAGTCCCAAACGCCCCATTATAGCCAGGCTAGGCCTGGATTTATGAGTCTAACGCCCCACTATAGCCAGGCTAGGCCTGGCTTTATGGGTCTAACGCCCCACTATAGACAGGCTAGGCCTGGCTTTAAGGCCAAAATGCCCCACTATAGCCCGGGTTGCTCTTTTTCGACTCTTGAGCATATTTTTGACGTATTTGCATCCATTTAGCTCGGCTTCCATCTCCAATTCACCTACACATGAAATAGACTCCATTATGCACATAAAAAGTGTATTTTTATTATTAACGCACATAAAATGTAAGGCATATAACGTGTTAAACCATGAATTCTTTCCACACATCAGTTCCACCAAATCCCTTGCCTTACTCACCTTTCTAACTAGCCAAGAAGCCTGCTGAGGTATTGGCATATAAAAAATTTATTTCCCTTTTATGTAATAGGCATGTATCCATTTAATCCACATTTTGTCCCTTTTTTTGCAATATCCCGGTGATTCTTTGATGTTGCTGCTCTGTTCCATACTTTGAGTTTGATTAGATTAAGTCCACCTGCACTTTTAGGTGTGCATATATTTTCCCAAGCCACTAATGATCTTCTTGGGATGACATCGACCAGACATAGCTCATGTAGTAAGCTTCAATTGTCTTCAGCACTTTACTAGGGATCAAGAACAACTGTGACCAATAAGCTTGGATGCCAAACAAAATAGACTGCACTAACTGTATTAGACAATTATATGAGAGCTTTTTAGCAGTCCATGATGATATTCTTACTACCATTTTCTCAATGAGGGGTTGCCATTGAGCTATTGACATCTTCTCAGTGGATAGAGGGACCCCTAAATACTTGACTGGTAATTCACCTCTGGCATATCCTAGCTTCTGCAGTATCTATTCTCTTACCAGTTGTGTTACTCCTCCAAAGTAGATTGAGCTCTTCTCTTGATTAGCTTTCAAGCCTGAAGCCTCATAAAACTGATTTAGGCATTGTTGCAGTTGAGTGACTGATGACACATCACCCCTTGCAAAGAGCAGTAGGTCATCCACAAAGCTAAGACAAGTGATTCCTAGCTTGGAACATCTGGGATGATATTTAAATCCCCTCTTATTTTTCAATCCATTTAGGCATCGACTCAAGTACTCCGTAGCTATTGCAAAAAGGAAAGGAGACATAGCATCTCCCTGCCTCAACCCTTTAGCTGCCGGGAACGGATCTGAAGGTTCCCCATTTATAATTATAGAGTAGCTCACTGTTTTCACACAAGCTAGCACCCACTGTTGAAACCTACTAGGAAATCCCAATTCTACCATCACCTGCTCCAAAAAAATCCATTCCACAAAATCATATGCTTTTGTTAGGTCGATTTTGATCATACATCTTGGAGAGGAGTTCTTCCTTGGGTATGCCTTAACAAGCTCATGGGATAAAATTATGTTGTCTACTATTTTCCTCCCAGGAATGAAGCCTGCTTGAGCTTCACTTATGCCATTAGCAATTACTCTTTTTAATCTATTTGCTAGAATTTTAGATATGATCTAATATAGGACTGTGCAACAAGCAATAGGTCTGAATTCCTTTGTTGTTGTCGGATTACTCACTTTAGGGACAAGGGTGATTGTTGTACAATATATAGCTTTGTAGATCCTACCAGAAATGAAGAACTCCTGAACTGCTTGCACTACCTCCTGCTTAATTATAGGCCATGCCTTTTTAAGAAACATGAATTGTAGCCATCAATCCCAGGAGCCTTGTCCTCATGGATATCATATAGACTTTGAAACATCTCATCATCTGAAACTTCTGCAATTAAGCTGAGTTGTTGATCATGAGTGAGCTAGGGTCTATTTTGCATGATTTCTTTATTGATTGCAGGCAATGACTTGGCAGCAGAACCCATTAGATTTTTATAAAAGTTGATAAACTCTTCTTTGATGATAGCAGACGTAGTTAGCTTCCATCCATCCATCCATAGTTGTAATCTCTAGAATATGCTTCATGTAGCTTCTTTATTTCGTAATAGCAGAGAAATACTTAGTGTTAGCATCTCCTAAATTGATCCGTTTTACCCTTGACTTTTTCTTCAATATGCTCTCTTCAATTAAAGACCATTTCTCCAACTCCTATAGTATGTTCTCCTCTTGTTCCAATAGGTTGTCAATGTACTGTTATTGTGTTTTTTATTTAACTGTGATGAGCTCCAACCTAGAATTGTTAATTCTTTGTGTTAAGCCCTTTTACTCTTCAGTGTTAATTCTTCTGAAACATGATTTAAGGGCTTTGAGTTTTTTTTCATATGTCCTCTATTTTATCATCAGCCACTCTCATCTTCCATATGTTCTCCACCATTGCTTCACAATCCTCATGAGTGGCCCACACATTAAAGAACCTAAAAGGTGATTTAATGTTGAGTCTTACAGATTTTATATTGAGTAACATAGGGGAGTGATCAGATATCAATGGAGTGTCATACTCAGTGCACAAACTGCCCTAGTTCATCATCCACATATCATTGCCAAATAATATGTCAATCCTGCTAAGTATTCTGCCATCACCTTGTTGTTTATTTGACCTAGTATAGTAGTCTCCTTTCCGTGGCAGCTCATTAAAAAAAAGTACGAATGCAGTCTGAGAAGTCAGCCATTTCATTCATTGTGACTGGATTCCCATACAACATATCTTGTGTGTACATCATAGCATTGAAATCTCCACTTACTATCCAAGGTTTGGTCATATGGACGGAAATATCATTCAAACTTGTCCATAGAGCCCTCCTCTGTTCCACTATATTAAAGGAATATACTAATGTAAAATATGTCTCAAACCCATCCATCTGACCCTTAACTAAGTAGTGGATTAGCCGAGGCTCGACTCTGTCAATATCCACACAGTATACATTAGGATCCCATGTAACCCATATTCTTCCATTCACTCCACTTTGGTAATTACATTGAATTGCACAGCCTAGTAATATATTTTTGAAAACTCTATTGACTCATGTTTCTTTAACTCTAGTTTCTAGCAGACTAGCTATTTTTATATATTTATTCTTGAAGTATAACTTTATCTCCTTTTGCTTATATCTCTTATTAATCCCTCTAACATTCCACACTAACCAGGTCATTGAGCTAGTATAAGAGGTCCACTATCTGTTGTAGGCAAGCATTTCAGAATCCCATTCCGACCTGATTTCCCTATTGATGTACTCACTCTTTGCACACTGGTAGACAAAGTTGGAAACTCCCCGGTACATCTCAATTCAGGGCTTCTCTGAGGTATCTGACCCTCCTTGTAAATCTCCTTGCTTCTGACCATTGTCTGCTCTTCACAAATAGGTAGTGGTTGTTGTTTTTACTCAAGAACTTGTTGATCATGTGTCTCTGTAGTTGTCTTATTTGCTTATAATTGGTTAGTAGAATTTTCCCTCACCTCTGCAGTCATTTTTATTCTCCATTCCTGGATCACCCTTACCATTTCTTGTGGGCTTGTTTGTGGAGCAAAGTGTGCATTGCCTCTCCTTCTCCTTCTAGGCTGCTTAAATTGATGCTGCTCGGCCTCAATTTTCTTGCAATAGTGTCAAATTTTCAAGCATACTTCACAAAATTCTAGTTTCCAGTCATACTTTATCGATTGCTCAAACTGTCTCCCATCAGGTTCCCACACAGTGACACTAGAGGGAAGTGGTCGAGTAACATTGATTTCAATTAGCATACGAGCGTATGAGATCCTCTTTTGCTTGGAAATACATTCATCAGCATACAAAGGTCTTACTATTGCACTTGCAATTCTGCTCAGTGATGGACCACCCCAACAACTCATAGGAAGGTTTGATAGCACCACCGATAGAGGAATTTCAGTGAGGAATTCCTTTGTAAAGTCAAAATTCACAGTCCATGATTTCAGTAAAAGAGGCTTGTTATTAACTGTATAGGGATCAGAATAGAGGATTTCATGCATGTCATTGATGGACTGAAATTTGATTACATAGTAGCCTTCTTCATGGTAAAACACCTATGGATCTGCAACTTGATTCCAGCTCTTCTTTAAAAATCTATGCATATAGTTGTATCCCGAAGTTTCCCCAATTGCATACACAATTAAAGCACATCTCCATTTCAAAATTTCCTTATCAACTTCCTCTTTTTCTAGTTGCACAACAGTTTTCCCATCAAAAATTTTAGGGGGAATGTAAGATAACTTTAACCCATTCTCAGAGCTATGGTTACCTGCAAATAGCGAAGTCCGTGCTTCTATTGTCCCTTTCTTCTCAATTACTGGTTCTAGATCTGGTATAAACTTGCTTGTAGACGGTAGATCTCCAAATTTTCCAGGTGAATTGTCTTTTTGGATGCTTAGAGAAGGACTAATACTCAGATCCAATATCTTAGCAGGCCCTTGTATAATCCCTTCACTTTCATGTTGTTTCATCCTTGCGTCATTGATCTCATGCAAATTCACACCACAAATAAAGGTAATGAGGTGGTCGATGCAATAATAAAATCCAACGTAGGTCGGGATCGAATCCAAAAGGAGTTAGAATTGGGATTAGGTATATACTTAGTGTAATTTTATATATGTCCTAAATTACTCTTCCACATTCTTGTTTGTTGTTTCTACTTATACCTTGAGCTATTGTTTGCAATTATAAAACTAGGAGACAATATTTTTGGTTTTGATTGTTTTTCAAATGATAAAAGGATCTAGGGTTGCGACTTTCGCCTAGTTGGTTACCTAACGGATTAAGATCTTTAGGGCATGTTTGGATGATCAGGATACATTATAACAATCACACTCAATTAAGCACTCTATGCCTCTCGATAGTTTGAGTGACTTAGCCCGATTTGAATTTCTCAAGTCCAAATGGATATTTCACAAAGAAAGTGATAAATGCTCTAGTTGGGTCTTACTATTTCTAGTTTCAACCCTGTAATTGGGGCTATAAATTTCTTGAGTTCACCCTAATTCCTAGTTAGCCAAGTTTTCATAGACTTAGTATCTCTTTCTCAAGTACAGACTAGGTCAAATAGGCATGAATCAATGTTTGCAACTATTAATTCTAGAATTTAAGCAATAACAAGGCTAAATAACATATATCCAATCTTAAACAAGCCATAAATCAATAACCCATTAAGTACCCATACTAGGGTTGGGTCACAACTCTAGCTAAGGGTTTAGCTACTCATAGAAAATGAAGAAATAAAAGAAAAAATTAACATAGAATGCAGAAAATTATGGAAGGAAAATCTAATGTTTAGAAGCAAATCTAGTACAAAATTACTCAAAACAGTAAAGAAAACGGCTCAGGTGCTCTCCGAAACAAAACTTGACCTAAAAATGAATAAAAGTTCTATTTATACTAAGCTGAAAGTATCTGACAAAATCTCACCTGCGGAGGTTGTGCAGCCTCACAATTATGTCTGTGGTATGCACAATGAGACTTGGCTTGACAGGTTCCAGTTCTGCGGCCGCACAATTCTAGATTGCAGCCGCACTCCTTCAACTTCTGTGGACCGCACTTTTATGAGTGCGGTCCGCACCCCTTGGTCTTGGGCTTTGGATGTGTGAGACTTCTGCGGATCGCATAAAAATGAGTGCGGCCGCACTCTTGATTATGCGGCCGCACAAAAATGGTGCGGTCCGCATTTCTTCTTGAACTTAAAATCCCATCTCTCTGATCTATGTCTTCTGCGGCCGCACCAAATTATGCGGTCCTCACTTTGCATGTCATTTCTTGTCAGAGGTCTTCTTTATGATCTGCGGATGCACTCGATATTGTGCGGTCCGTACAGTGCCCTTTTAGCCTTGTTTCTGTTCTTATCCAAAATTACTCCTTCTTGAGTTGATTTTCATCTCTTTAGCTCATTTTCTATCATTCCTACAAGCAAGAACATTTCATTAGTTTTTGGGAGTACCTTTAAGCAATTTTGGTCTAAAATGAAAGTAAAAGAGAGCAAATAAGAGGTCAAAATCCCTACTTATCAACTCCCCCAAACTTAAGCTTTTGCTTATCCTCAAGCAATTAAGGCAAGTCCCACCTCTACTAGAAAAAAAAAGATATTTCAGCTAGTCTAAGTTGAGTTGAACACAAATCAATTGGGACCAACAATTACCCACACACTCATGAATCATTAACAAGCATATGATTTGAATGTTGAAGCACAAATGGCTCTAATGTGACACTTGAGCATCAAGGGTTGACTTTGTTCATCAAGAAAGCTCGCACTTTCATGCAAGTCGTTGTGGATCCCAAACTTCTCCTCCTATACTCTACGGGAGCTCATCTCACTCTTTCTTTGTCATTCTATTCACAATCTCCTTTTTTTCTTTATCCATGCTTTGCACTTTTTCTTTATTTTGCATCTTTTCAACCCTTTCATATTATTCACTTTCTTTTTCTGTTTTTCTTTGTTCTTCCTTTTTTTTTCTTTGCCTTTTCATCTTCTTCATTTCTTTTGTCTTTTTTTTGCCTCGAAACCATCTTTAAACTCCTCGTCTCTCCCCCAAACTTATGTTTTTGCCATTTGAATCACATGAGTACTAAAAGAAAGTCGGGAGCCAAGAGAGAGTCCCTATAAAACGGTTAAAGGCTTGTATTGTGGTTATTGAATAGAAAGGCTTTAGGCTAAAAAGGTTTTACTAAGGATGATATCATTGGTGGGCCGTGGAAGGTTTTAAAACAAGTCAAGGAGGGCCTACAATCACTTCTCAAGCGAAGCTAACTTAGAATTTTGCCTAGAAAAACATTCGGGGCAAGTTCTAGACCATTTGCACGGGTACTTGGACTTGTAACAAAATACCTCAATTCTCACACAACCGGATTTTTAAAGAGAAGGGCCCACAAAAACTGCATTCAAGATTGCAAATCGCTAATGGTTCAACTAAACCACCTGATGATTGCCTAAGTCAACACAAGATTCACAAGGTCACTAACTAGAGCTATTTCTTTACAAAGACTTGTTTTTAACCATAAGTTCGTAGGTAAATGTGTTGGTACCAAGTGAAGCATGCTTGAGACCATTTTATTATTACTACTATTTTTTCCTAAACAAGAAAAGAAAATGGACTTAATCTCTTAAGAAGGTTGTCATGCCATCCATTGTTGGGATGATCCACCTGGTTCACACAAAATTCACCTTTGAAAAGAACCGTGGTATTAAGGAAACTGTAGGCTTATTGATCACTCTAATGTAAAAAGAAGCTAATAAATCTCAAAAAAAAACTACTAAAGTAAATAAGAAGTTATACTACTATGAAAGACAAACTAAAGAAGCTACGAAATAAACTACAGAAAGTAAGATAAATGAATATACAAACCGAAGTAAAATGAATATATACATAAGGGAAACTAAATATATACATCAAACGAAAGGGAAGAATATATACATTACCAAAGAGAAAATAAAGATAAAAGAAAAATAGTATAAGAGTTATTACAGGCCAATATCAATGTCAATCAATCAAAATAGACCACCTTTCGAATGAAAATAAGCATTGTCCCCAATGCTTAACATAAATAAGAATAGGGAAGGGTAGAGAGTTAAGAGAACTCCCTACGTTGTCTCAGCCTGTGTGGCATCCGCACCACCCTCGATCTCCTCTAGATATATCTCATCATCACATGGCCGGGGGATAACAGGGTTGCTGAGCATCTGGATCATCTCCTCAGCGGTGTGGGCAGTAGAATCCGGCTCCTCAGACTGGCTAACTACTGCCTCTGATGCCTCGGGTACTGCTGGTGCTGCCTGTGCTGCTGGGACTGCTGGCTCCATAAGCAGGTCCAATGGTAGATCTCTGGTAGATGCAATCTTGGCAATCTCTTTTCTCAACCTCTCCACTGACTTCTTCCATGCCTGAGACTTCCGCATCTTCTTTTCTTGTTTTCCCAACTCCTCAATGACCTCCCCATGCACCACCAGAGTCTCTATAATGGTCTTCTGGTTGTCCAGAATCTTCTTCAATGTTTCCTCCACTGACAGAGGTACCTGTGGTGCTGCTGGGGTAGAGGACTGTGCTGCAACAACACTGGATATGTCAGACAACTTTAAATTAGCTGCCTGCATCCAGTTGTTGAGACTCGCCAATGTTTGGGAGACTCGCAGCGCAGTCTATGAATAAGTGGATGAAGCTGGCACTGATAATGGAGCTGATGGTCTAGAAGAAGAAGGTGATGGCATGGCTGTTGTAGAAGGCATGGCATCTGTGGAAGGATCAGCAGCTGAATCAGTAACTACTACCGTTGGCTCCTCAGACTAGACCGCGGAGGTAGTTGCCTTACCCTTGAACTTAAGGTTGTTAGCACCCTGTAGGTGGTACCATGAGAAAGGCTTCTTGGCCTTTACTTTTGTGTCATACTACCTTGACTCCACTTTTTGATCATTGAAATACTCTATGAGGAAGTTCGGGTATGGGTATGATCTCTCCTCTTTCTGGACAGCTAATGTGATATTGGTGGACATGATGGAACCCATATTGATCGGATACCCAGCCATAGTCGAAGCTGCTAGGACTGCTCGGGAAAGTGGAAGGTTGTTCTCATTTAAGCACGGATCAATGCGGCTGCATACGAATGTCTGCCACCCTTTGGCTTCAAAATTTAGGGTGGCCCGGATTATGGGGGGCCCTTCTGTGAGCCACAAAGGTGGTGGTCCTCGAGCAGCCAAAATATCTGCTAACCACGGGCGAGCTGCATCACCCAAAGAAAGCTTTTCCAAGTATTGGATTGCCTCCACTTCTTCAAATCCCACATATGAGTTCAAAGAACAGGAGTCAAATCGGATTTTGAGATTTCGCACCTTTGTTATCTTAGTACCCTTATTTATGTGAGCCACATTGGCATAAAATTATTTAACCGAGTGCTCATTTGCGTCGATGACACTTTGGGTGAACCATTTCCATCCCTTTCGCTCCCGGAACTGTCTAAGGACATTTGGATTATGAATGTCCAAATCCTTCATCAAGAACTGTCACTCAAGTGTGAGCGAACTCTAGGGCCACCACTTTCTGAACCTCTTGAAGGCAGTCAAGCTGACGAATCTGTCTTACTACATCTCTCTTCTTCTTGACCTCTCAAGGCCTCCCACTCAAGTGTCACTTCCTCTTCCATCATCTGGGACATCATCATCATCTTCTACATTGATTGGTGCGGGAGGAGAGTGTATATGAGGGCTCTAAACCCTGGCTACTAGCATCTGAACCCTCAGAAAAACTAGCTGAGGTGGAGGATTCGTCATGGAGTTAGTATCTCATTTGAACTTGTTGTGATTGGGCATATGGATGTGCTTGTAGAGAGTTTCCCTCTGAAGCTTCCCCAGACGAGGCATATTCACTGGTGTTGGAGGGTTCATGAGGTCTGTTGGTGGTTGCTTTCTTGCTTATGGCTCTCTGAATGTCCAGTGGTAGGTTACTCTTGCCTCAGCCTCGGCCTCGGCCCCGGGAGGGCTCACCCCTACCTTCTGATGTATTACCTATGCCATGGGATCTAACCATTTTCCGCAACACATAGCAATAGGAATAAGTTAAAATTGAAGTTCATAGTGTATACTGATGCATGCTTGATAGTTGTAGTAAAGTAGAATCAGAAGAGGCAGTGCGGACTGCACAAAAGTGAGTGCGGCCACAGACAGCCGAGTGCGGGCCGCACAATTTCACAGTGCAGCAGCACAATTTTGAGTGCGGTCACATAGCCCCAGGTTCATACTAGTGGGTTCTATGATCATTCAGCAGTGCGGACCACACAATTTTTTTGCGGACCGCATAATTGTGGGTGCGGTCCGCACATTTCAAGCACCAATTTTACCCTAACTCTAATATCTGCATATCGCACAAAAATGTGTGCGGCCGTACAATTTAAAATTACGCGGCACTGCTTTACGTTTCATGCAATTTTCTCACATGTTAGACAATATTTGAGCAACTAAACATGATTAGATATTTACCTAGGATCCAAATAACATTTCAGATACTACCCACATGATTATGACCAACTATTGACATTTTCACGCATGAAAGTAACCCTAGACAAAAGAACAAAACTAAGAAAAGATGAAAAGTCTAAAGATGTAATGAACATACCAGTAACGAAGGATGCAGGTGAGAAGCTACGCAAATGAAATGCTTGTAGTTTGAGAAGTAATGGGATATACACTGTGCTTGCTTAGGGTTTCAGAGTTCATAGAGTGTAATGTGTGAATAGTACATAGAGGTCATATTTATAGGCTGACCAGTCGGTCCAGAACTTACCTGAGTGCGGTCTGCACTCTTTACCTGTACCTTTGAAGAAGTGTTGCGGTCCGTACAAAAGCGAACGCGGCCGCAAAGTTTGTGCGGGCTGCACAATTTTGTGTGCAACCACAATTTGTTAATAAAATTTGACAAGCCAAACTTCAGAGAGCATGCACTTTTGGTCTTCTAGTTGTGCAACTGCACACTAAATTGTACGGCCGAAAAGTGATTGTGTGATCCGCCTTTTTGTAACTTAGCCAATTTTTCTTACACAGTCCCTGCAATGCACATCCATTCCAGCATACACTTCAAAACTAGTTAGCTTAATACAAAACCTATCTAAAAGGAAGAAAAAGTACAAAAATTGAAAAGAAACATGGGTTGCCTCCCAAGAAGGGCATGACGCAAGTTATCACCAATCACTTGAAATGAAGCAACGCCACAACACGGACATCATCAACCTCGCCAAGATAATGTTTCACCCGGTGACCATTGACTCTAAACACTTCATCATTTTTTTTCTTCAAGTCTAGTGCACCAAAGGGTGTTACATGAACAACTTCAAATGGGCCACTCCACTTGGATTTCAACTTTCCCTGAAACATCCGCAACCGAGAGTTGAATAATAGCACAAGATTGCCTTTTTTGAATTTCTTATTCCGGATATACTTGTCATGGAGGTACTTCATCATACAAGGAGGAACTTGAATATGCATGGAACCGGAACTCATCAAGCTCATTCAATTGTGCCACCCTTAAGTTGGCGGCGACATCTCACTCAAGATTAAGCTTCTTCAATGCCCGCATAGCCTTGTGCTCAAGTTCCACCGATAGGTGACAAGCTTTACCGAATACTAACCGATACGGAGACATACCAATTGGTGTTTTGTAAGATGTCCTATAAGCCCAAAGAGCATCATCAAGTTTCTTCGACCAATCCGTCCGGTTGGCATTTAGGGTCTTTGACAAAATGCTCTTGATCTCCTGGTTGGAGACTTCAACCTGTCCACTTGCTTGAGGATGATAGGGGGTCGACACTTTGTGAGTGGCACCATACTTTGAGAGTAAAGTATCAAAAGATTTGTTGCAAAAGTGTGATCCCCCATCATTAATAATGGCCCTTGGTGTACCAAACCTTGTGAAGATGTTATTTTTCAAAAATGCTACCATACTTCGAGCTTCATAGTTGGGTAAAGCCACGTCTTCAACCCACTTTGACACGTAATGCACAGCTACCAATATATAAGTGTTCACATAAGAGCTCACGAACGGACCCATGAAATCAATGCCCCACACATCAAAAATGTCAATCTCCAAGATGGTGGTGAGGGGCATCTCATTTTTCTTGGAAATCCCACCGGTCCTTTGACATTCATCATAATGCTTAACGAGATCGCTAGTGTCCTTGTAAAGAGTAGGCCAACAGAATCCGTGTTGACCTATGTCACTGCATAATTTTGAAGATTGAGAAAAGGCTGACCAGTTGAACCAGGTCCATCAGAGCACACATCGTGAACTGACGAGCTGGCACCTGAACCGTATATGCTTAGGAGAAGTTTTGAATATGAAATATCAATGAACCAAGAGATTGTCTCCTAATGCAAAAAGGTTGCACACTGATCTGATAAACTGAAGTCGAATTCAGCAAGGAAAGTACCAAAAGAAAGAAAGTTGAGTTTGGTTCGAATTGGTTCACCCAGGTAGAGTTGAACTGGAATTGGAAGACAAGCTCAACGACTGACTCTATAAATACTTGATGTATTTCTGCTGGAATTCAAGACGCACAAAGTTGAAGTGTATTTCTGCTAGCAGAATCAGTGTGCGATGCAAATGCTACAATTCAACTAGAAGAACCAGTTCCATCTGATTATTTATTGAGTCTAGTTGATTGTAGTAGGAGTTTTTAATATTGTATCTTTAAGCTTTCATAGAAGCAATTGTAATAGGTACGTATTGATCAAGTTAGAGTTAA
>MDKI01017251.1:0-64230 GCA_005239505.1 Nicotiana paniculata | reverse complement strand
TAAAATTCCTATCACTCTATTTCATTATCATGAAGTTGAGACGTCTTCTTCATGTCAATCATAGAGGGCCCTCTTTCATAAATGAAGCCTACTACAAAAAAGCTCACAAACACCGTACCTACTATGCAAAGGTACGAGTGATTACAGTATCCTCATGCAAAAATTCAGAGGTAAAAACAAAAGCCTCAAAAATTAAACATGCAAAAGACTTAAGAGTAAAACAAAAACTCGAACAAAAAGTCTTAATTTGCATTTATTCGAAAAAAGCGGCTAAGTAAGAACTAAGTACAAACTAGTACTTAGCCGCATATAGTATATACATCGAAATGCCCCTAAATTGTCAGTTGAGGACTTTTGAAAGATCCAAGTTTACCCCCGATGGAGTTGGGGGTAACCACCAATCAATAAAAAAAGGGTGAATCAGCACTTTAATCTTCTCGAGAAGGAGGATTGACTTCTTCATCAGCAGAAAGAACGTGATCAACTAGGGATGAAGAGGCACGAGCAGCAAGAGTCTCACCATCAGGTGAAGAGAGGTTATGACCTTGTTGAGCCTTCTCCATGGCTTCCTTAGTTTTAGTAATTTCAGCACTAAGGTCGAAACCCTCTTGACTCATTTCCGTCAATGTATCAAGGCGAGAATTCATATACGCCCAGCTCACATCAACAGCAGCCACCTCTTCAAGATCTTCATAATCACTTGCCCATACTTGAAGCTCAGCTCTGAATCCGTCATTCTCTGCTTCAGCAACTTCATGGGCGGCCCTTAACGGTATAATCGACTCCTCCAGAGTTTGAACTTTATCTAAAGCATTACGAAGATCCTCTTGAATACGGGTGAGTGATTGCACAAGCTCGCATGAGTATTCCTCCTTCTGCCCCAGCAAGTTTTTCAAGTCTCTAATCTCCTTTGAGGCGCGGGATAGCTGCTCAGCAAATGAGGACTCTAGAATACTCTTGTCTTTATCAGCCTGACTGGAAGAAGCCTTCTCTACTGCCAGTTCTGCTCCCATGAGCCTCATATTCCGCTTACAGGTACTCATTTCCTCTTCTAAGGCATCCATGTCAATCCTTAGGCTATCATATTGTGCTTTCCAATTATCAGCATCAGCCTGCAACTCTTTTGTCTCCTGATCCGTATTTGAGATCCTCTTCATAAGCTCCATGCCTATAAATTAATCTACAAGAAATAAACCAATTAGATATGATAAATTTCATATACGAAAATGAAAGAGGATAACCTGCATCATACCTTCAAAGAGGTATGCACAACTTCATTGGCCCATGTAAGAGCACTATGGCTGGCTAGCTTGGTTTTCTCAGTGGGACCTATCAAAGGCTTGAGCCACACTTCAGGCTCACCCGTTTTCTTGAAAAGATTCGCCTCAGCTGGAACCTCTATTATCACATGTCGCATCTCTTTGCTGGAAGACCCTACTTCCCTAGCGGAAGGCATGGAAGCAGGCAGAGATGAAGCAACAACAGGCATAGAGGGTTGAGGAACTGGAGAAGCCACGGGCAAAGCAGCAGGCATGGAGGATTGAAGAGTTAAATAAGCCACGGGAAAAGCAACAGCAGAAGTCGTAATAGCCAAAGGAGCAGATGAGACAGCTTCTCTTAAAGAAGTAGGAAAAACAGCAGCCAAAGGGACATCATCAGGAGCAAGGTCAAAACCTTCATGGAACAAGTATTCTACAGACTCAAGAATGGGGGAATGTGAAACATCTTCAGAGGTAGAGAGCTCAACCACAGACACGGAAGGCAAAGTCATGGGTGTAGACTGATCGTCTGAAACCACCTGCCTTCTCCGTGGCCTGCGCACCAAAGCACCCTCTTCTTCTTCTTCTTCTTCTTCTTCTTCTTCTTCTTCTTCTTCTACGGAACGGGACTCACCAATCTTCCTCTTTGAGGAAGACGAACCAACAATAATCTCTTGGGCCTGGGCCAAAGACATCTTCCGGATAGATGAAGCAGACACCCCACGAGCAGAGAACCCTGTCAAAAGGGAAAAAGTTAAGCTACAGAGAAAGAAGAGGCTCTAGTAAGGAAAGAAGAAAGAACAAAAGCTTCACTTACCATGGGTCTTTACATGCCAACCGTACTTCCCAGCGAAGTACTTCCAAGATCTCTCTTCTAAAGTAGCAACGGACAGCAATTTTTCTACCCAATCACGGATACTAGAGACATTCTCAACAGTACCCATGATTTTTGAGAGAAGAAGAAACAGATACGGTGTTAGTAAAACATCTCAAGTCAGAAAGAGGAAAAGTAAATAGATGTGAGCTAAAGCGTACTCACGTGCACGATTCCACTTCTCAAGGAAGGGAAGATTTTATTCACCCACTAAACCAACAGTGGGTACAGCGACATACCAGAGGTACCAACCCCTATCCATATCATCTCCAGGGGTTACCAACACTCTTTTACTCCTAGCAGTCAGAGTAAAAACCCCTTGACGAAACAAGGCAGGAGAGTAGAGATGAATAAGATGGTTGAAAGTAAAATTAACCAAGGCTAAAGAAGCTAAACTCCTAAGACATGCGACAACTCACCACACAAGCGGACCAACTTGTCCTAAGAAGATATTGAAGAAACAGCAGAATTCAATTATGACTGGATCAATGGGAGGTCTAAACCCTAGAGCGAAGGGTACGTATAAACAAAAGAGTATCCCGTCTTGTAAGACATTATTATTTGATTATTATTCGGAATGTAGACAGGGAAATCAGGCCTTCAAAAACACTCCCTACGAACAAGGGAAATCTGACCCTCAGTAATAAGGGTTGGATACCTTTCGACACTCTCCAGGGAAGAAGATTGGTCTACGAGAACTTGATTATCTCTAGCAAAGACAAACTCAGCATGAATAATTTCATCAACTCCAGGTTCACGAAGGCGTTCATCTCTACCTCTAGACAAAGACCGGGAAGACCTAGACCTCGGAGAAACTAGAGACCTAGCGGAAGGAGGGGAAACTATCTGAGAAGAAGAAGAGCCTCTCGAAGGAGTGTATCCTAGACTCCTAAGTCTAGCACCCCTCCGTCTCCTAGTCGGAGCAGAAGATGGCGTTAAATTCTCAATATCTATTACTCTCTGAGGTTGATTTGAAAAAGACATATTTACAAAGGCAAGAAAAATTTCTTTACAAAAGACACGTGGTTTGAGCATTAAATAGAAGTGACAAATGACGCCTATGATTCAGAGAAGGATACAATATTTTGAGGTAAAGAGGCAGCAAAATATTCCCGCCATAAATGCATATCCACTTACCAAATATTATTCAATAAATAAATAGTAAGTGGGGGGACTATTTGTATTGTTAAAAAAGAGTCTCACACGTTAGCTGATTCTAGACAACTCAGTCGGATACGTGGACCAAGGGAAACGCTACAGCTGGACGTGATTCTATAAAGAGATACGGAACAAAGAGGCACGGATCAATAAACCATCGAGTCCATCAGCCACGGGAAACTCAACATGATCAAGACAGGGAAGAGACACTGTTAGAATGAATCTGGACAAAGCTATGGGTAGATTCAAGGACCCACAATTGATTACTCGTACGTTATGTAACCGTACCCCAATTACCGTTATCCTTTGTAACGCCCCATTAATGTCATAGTCATTAATGGGAAATCATAGCAAGAGTTGTACGTTATATCAAGGAATCTCCTATATAAGGGACGGGAATATAGCTTGTAAAGGCATCTGATTTTCGAATACAATCTACTTTGCTTTTCTATATTTTGGAAATATTGTCTATTACTCATTTCTCTTTATTCTAGTATTATTTCCTTGATTATCAGTAACCCGTGTTTATCCTAGAAATAGCTTTGGTCAAAGGATCTATTCTTTGGTTAAACACCTATTTCATTATTCAGTTGCTGGATAGAGTGGTAAATGGTTCCAAGGCCCATGCCATCCCATATGGTTTCCTCCTGACGACTGTGTTGGCTCACTTCAAAGTGCCCTTGAAGAAGGCAGAAATGGCCACAGTCAAGGACCATTTTGGGAAGAACACGCTTCTGACATGTGATTATATCGTGAATGTTACTGACAATGAACTTGGTTCATCCAGCAAAATGCATGTGAACAGCAAGGTCAGGGCGCTTGTGCGAGAAGGTGGGGTTAAGGATGCTGAAATTCTTCAATTAAAGACCCGCCTTGCAGAGGTTGAGGCTGAGAGAGATGCCCTCAATACTGAACTGGACAAAGAAAAGGAGAAGAATGAAGGGATTCTTCAAAATATGCTCTCCCTCCTCCAAGCAAAGAACCCAACCTCCACTCCTTCCCATCCTTAGGTGTCTAGTGCCCTGTCGTTACCCCTATATGACCCAGATTCAGGATTTTTTTTTTGCTATCTTTTGCTCATGATTGTAACTGCTTTTATTTCTTTGTGTGTTTGGTGGCTGAACTATACATCTATCAATGGATTTTTCTGCTCTTATTTGTTTTGTCTCACTTTCTTTGAGAGTTTGCATTCTTGGTTCACAAATGATGATTAATACATGTTTGCACTTGCAGTTTACCCAGTGGCCTTGAGTAATTCTTTTCAATCTGGTATTTCTAACAATTTTCAATTTTTCGATGATGCCAAAAGGGGGAAGATGTGCTATATTGAAAAAATGTGATATTTATAACCTAATGAACCTGATTCTTTATGATAAATGCTTAATGCTCTAAAAAGTGTCAATGTTATATTAAAAATATTACAGGCCTAAGTACAGAGCTTGTCATCATCAAAACGGGGGAATTTGTTGGATCAAGAAGCTGAGTAGTTTTGAAGATTGACAAAGGAACTCAAAGTTGAACCAGGGCCATCACTGGAGACATAGACACATGCAGAGTAAATGGCAAGTGAGGTGCTTAAGAAGGAGATAAACATAATCAGTGATCTAAATAGATATCTCCTGATCGAAAAGGTTACAAATTCACCGGGAGATGGACTCCTTATTCAGTAAGAACAAAATCAGGATAAAGGAGGATTTAGGGAGTTGAGATCAACTAGAACTCTTCCACCAAGGAAGAGAAGCATCTGAATTCTAGTATATATCTTTGTCTACTAAATCCTATATATTGTTCAGTGTTCTTACTGTACAGGTATGCACAAAAACAGAAGCAAAACAAGAATTGAGAGCAAAATCAGCAAGGCAATTTTGCAAGCAGTTCGTGTGAGATTTAAGTGTGTGTCTCTGAAGCTACTTGGACCAGCTAGAAGAACCAGTTTCATCTGTTGTCTTTTAGTCTAGTTTATTTGTAATAGGTGATTAAAAATTGTACCTTTCAACTTTATCTAGAAGTAATTGTAACAGGTATTGAGTGTTCAAGTTACAGTTAACTTGACGTTTGTCGCAAATAGCTAGAGGCTAGTTCGCCACAAAGGGTTAGAGTTAATCCTTAGGTTTACAAAAGAGTTTATTTTGTAAATGTTGTTTGGCTCATTGATTTAGTGAAGAGTTTGGGGAAATCCTACTGGGAAGTAGGTTGTGGATTTTCACCTTTTGAGCCAGGTGTTTTCCACGTAAAATTGATGTGTTCTTTAAATTCCGCATTTATTATTCCGCAAACTGTAGGAGTTGGAACACATAGAAGAACCTGGTCCTTCTATAACTACTACACGCGAAAATTGGTCACCACACAAATCATCCCCCTCTTGTGTGGTATTGACATAGATAAATAACAGTTATATCCTTAGACCTCAACCTTCTGACCTGACGACACAAAATGGCTTTTGGCTCTACCTCATAAGGCATATCACCCTCTAGCTGAATCGTGATGAAGTCCAAAACATGAGACAGGTCACCAATATACCTCCGAAGCATGGAAACATGAAATACTGGATGCACGCTCGACAAGCCAGATGGAAAAGCAAATCTATAAGTCACCTCTCCAACCCTCTGAATAACCTCAAAATGCCCAATAAATCGGGGACTCAACTTGATCCTCTTCCCAAACCGCAATAACACCCTTCATGGGTAACACCTTCAGTAGGACCTTCTCCCCAGCCATGAAAGATACATCCTGGACATTCCGGTCCGCATAACTCTTATGCCTCAACTGCGTCGTAAGAAGCCACTCCTGAATCAACTTCACCTTATCTAAAGAATCCTGTATCAAATTCGTACCCAAGATTTTGGCCTCACCCGGCTCAAACCAACCAACCGGAGATCTACACCTCCTCCCATACAAAGCCTCATATGGAGCCATCTGAATACTCTACTGATAACTATTATTATATGCAAACTCCATGAGTGGCAGAAACTGGTCCCATAAACCCCCAAAGTCAATAACACAAGCGCCCAACATGTCATATAGTATTTGAATAGTACGCTCAGACTGCCCGACTGTCTGAGGGTGAAAGGTTGTGCTCAACTCAACCTGAGTACCCAACTCTCTCTGCACGGACCTCCAGAACAACGATGTGAATTGAGTACCTCTGTCAGAAATTATGGAAACCGAAACACCATGCAACCGAACAATCTCCCTTATATAAATCTCAGCTAACCGCTTCGAAGAATAAGTAGTACCAACA
Organism: Nicotiana paniculata; assembly: GCA_005239505.1. NCBI lineage: Eukaryota > Viridiplantae > Streptophyta > Magnoliopsida > Solanales > Solanaceae > Nicotiana > Nicotiana paniculata. The sequence goes on along the minus strand of MDKI01017251.1, from coordinate 57,698 downwards.
AGAATGAAGTGGGGGGACTTAGTCAGCCGATCCACAATAACCCATATAGCATCGAACCTCCTCGAAGTCTGTGGAGCCCGACTACAAAGTCCATGGTGATCCGCTCCCACTTCCACTCAGGAATAACCAAACTCTGATGCAATCCACCGGGTCTCTGGTGCTCTTATTACAGGTCCACGCCTAGGCAAACCTTAGGTAATTAAGGTCTTATAACACTGTAAAATTGTGCTCTGTTTATTTGTGAAACTTCCTAGGTTCAACAGGTTCTAAAATCAGTAGGCGAACTAATTAGGTTTATGTCACTTCGTTTTAAAACAATGATGCATATTCTCTGCTTGTTATGCTCACCTAGATATCTTGTTCTAGGACCTTATGAAATTCTCTGAAATTTGTGTTTAAGACGTGCTAATTATCTGCTTATGTGTGGAGGTAAACATGAGCCCCTTTAATTGTTTTCATAGTTGACAGTCCTATATGTTCTTTGTTGTCACTTAGATCTTCCCTTTTAAACACCTCAGGAGAGTCTAGAACTGCCTAAAATTAGAGGTTCTAATCGCTTCCAGGACCACAAGGAAAGGAAGGGAAATGCACACTTAGAGTCCGTCTAATTTAAAATCGCTTATATAACTGCTAAGGGGAGGGTAATAGGGTAGTAAAACTATATGATGACCTGTGCGCTAATACCACGCGTAGCCCCTCTAGTTGAGGAAGGATTACCGGGTATTGTACAGATGTGATCCTATAGGCTGATAACTTAGGACTCCCAAATCTTATTTACATATGTGTGCTTAGATTGCTTATCTGTTAAATGACTAATTTACTAAGTAAGTTTGGCCGGGATCCACCGTTGTGGACCTCGAGAGGTGCCTAACACCTTCCCTTCAAGGTAATTTCAAGCCTTTACCCAATCTCTGGTGACACAAATCGGTTTCATGAGTTACTTGCAATAGGTGTTCCAACGCACCTTAGTCCGTTTGGTGGCGACTCTTCAACTTCTTGTACCCCTTTCCCAAAAGAAAACGAGTTGTCCCAAATGAATCTCAAAACCCGATTCCATGAGGAAAAAAAATGGGGTGAGACATAGGCAATCACCCTACCCTCCTGCATCAAAACACAAACAATGCCTACCCTCGAGGCATCACAATACATGGTATAAGAACCTGAAGCTGATGGAAATACTAACACTGGATCTGAGGTCAAAGCCGTCATGAGCTTCTAGAAGCTCTCCTCACACTCGTCTGACCACCTGATTCAATTTGGTCAAGGGTGAAGCAATAGCAGAAAACCCCTTCACAAAGCGACAGTAATACCCCGCCAAACCAAGGAAGCTCCTAATCTCTGTAGTTGAGGATGGTCTGTGCTAACTCTCCACCGCCTTTATCTTCTTCGGATCAACCTGAATACCCTCGTTGGAGTGCCCCAAGAAAGCTACTGAGCCAAGCCAAAACTCACACTTGGAGAACTTTGCATAAAGCTTCTCATCCTTCAATTTCTGCAATACAATCCTAAAATGTTGGGCATGCTCCTCTTGGGTACGAGAATACACTAGGATGTCATCAATGAACACAATAGCAAAGGAATCCAAATATGACTAGAATACGCTGTTCATCAGATGCATGAACGCTGCTAGGGCATTGGTCAGCCCAAAATACATCACCATAAACTCATAGTGGCCATAACGGGTCCTGAAAGCCGTCTTGGAAACATCTTAGTCTCGAATCTTCAGTTGATGGTACCCGTATCTCAAATCAATCTTAGAGAACACTCTAGCTCCATGAAGTAGGTCAAACAAATCATCAATGTGAGGCAGAGGATACTTATTCTTGACTGTAACCTTGTTCAGCTACCTATAATCGATACACATTCTCATGGAACCATTCTTCTTCTTCACGAACAACACCGGTGCACCCCAAGGTGACACACTAGGCCGGATGAACCCCCTTTCTAGGAGTTCCTGAAGTTGTTCCTTCAATTACTTAAACTTCGTTGGTGCCATACGATACGGCGGAATAGAAATAGGCTGAGTGTCCGGTATCAGCTCAATGCCAAAATCAATATCCCCGTCGGGCGGCATGCCCAGCAGATCAGCAGGAAACACGTCCGGATACTCACGGACTACAGGTTCAGAATCAATAGTGGGAATCTCAGCACTAACATCCCTCACAAAAGACAAATAAGACAGGAATCCTTTCTCTACCATACGCTGAGGCTTCATGTATGAAATCACGCTACTAGGCACATAATCAATAGAACCTCTCCACTCGACTCCCGGGCATCCCGGCATCGCTAAGGTCACAGCCTTAGCGTGACAATATAGGACAACATGACATGGTGATATCTAATCCATGCCCAATATCACATCAAAGTCAAACATGCTAAGCAATAGCATATCCACTCAGGTCTCCATACACCCAATATATATAACACATGACCGATACACTCGGTCCACAATAATGGTATCGCCCACCGGAGTCGACACATGAACGGATGTGACTAAGGACTCGCGGAGCATATCCGAAAAGTGGGAAAAATATGATGAAACATAAGAATACGTGGAACCAGTATCAAATAAGACCGAAGCATCTCGGTGACAAACTGAAACAATACATGTTATCACTGCATTTGAGGCCATAGCATATGGTTGGGCTGGAAGTGCATAAAAATGGACCTAACCTCCACCGGGTCGACCTCCCCCTCTAGGGAGACCTCTAGCTGCCTGACCCCCACCCCTCTCCGCATGGGCGGGTGGCGAAGTAACTGGAGCTGATGTTGAGGGCTGACCCCTCTGCTGGGAGGGACCCCCAAGAAAATGAGGACACTGCCTCCTCATATACCCAAACTCTCCACACTCGTAACAACTCCCCGGTGCTAGAGATGGGGACTAAAGGGAACCCTTATCACCAGGATAACCTCTGGAAGAATCAGGCATAGATGAGCCCTGAACCGATGGTGCTCGAGATGAACTCTGGGCTGGAAGAGCACTGAATGATGGGTGCCCCTGATGAGAACTGTGAGGACCACGACCGGCAAGTCCACCACGATAACATGAGCGGCCCGACTGAGCCTTCCTGAATGGACGGCCCCTGCCGTGCTGGAACTGCCCCCCTGAAGGAACACTACCAAAGCTACCTGATCCTCGAGGCCTATTGGCCTCCTTCTCATATCGCTCCTAGAGACGAACCGACTCAATCTCTCGGGTAATATCAACAACCTGCTCAAAATTAGCACCCGATACTTTCTCCCTGGTCATAAGAATACGAAGCTGATACGAGAGGCCATCCACAAACCGCCTGATCCTATCTCTCTCTGTCGGGACTAACCAAATAGCATGACGGGCAAGCTCTGAGAACCTCATCTTGTACTGGGACACTGTCATATCACCCTATCACATCTTCTCAAACTGCATGCGCAGCTCCTCCCTGTAGGACTGTGGAATATACTTCTCTAAGAAGAGAGTGGAAAACTGCTTCCAAGAAAGGGGCGCTGCACCAACGGTCCTACGCCTCTATCACGACCCCAAATCCTAACAGGCCGTGATGGCGCCTATCGTGGAACTAGGCTAGCAAACCATCACCTTACTACGCATTTGTTCAATTATAAGAGTTCACAATTAAATGATAAGCAGCAAAACATAGCATAGAATAATGTAATTAAGTCTTAGCATCCTAATAGTAGTCTAATAACTCTAACAAACCTCCCAAGACTGGAGTCAATAGTCATGAGCATCTAAGAATAAATAAATCTAACTCTGCTAAACTATCAAATATGTCTCTGAATCAAATGCTAAAACTAAATAAGGAAGGGAAATGGAGAAGTTGTGGACGCTGGACAGCTACCTCGAAATCACGTAACTGCTGCTAACGAACTGAGACAGCCACTGCTCCGGACCGTCACCTGAATCTGTGCACAGAGGCACAGGGAGTCTTTATGAGTACACCGACTCAGTAGTAATGAAAATAAATCACAGTCTTAGAATTACAAAACACATAGTACAGATGCACAAATTCGTAAAAGCCAGTAAAACACCTAGTCACCAGGTAGTATTCATCAAATACATAAGTTCAAAATCAGTTTCCAGAAATCCTTTGAAATAAGTGTAATATCTGTATATCTCAGTAAAATTATCCGTAAAAATCAGTTTGAAAACGAAGTAAATCATAGTTCGAAAACTCAGTAAAAATCTTCATAAAACTGCCCTTCGGGCCAAAATAATTTATCGTAACCATTGCTCATCAGGCATCCTCACCATCACTTAATATCAGCCCATCAGGAATCCTCACAGTCACTCAGTATCAACCCATCACGCATCCTCACAGTCACTCAGTATCAGCCCATCAGGCATCCTCACAGTCACTCGGTATCAGCCCATCAGGCCATAAACATACCGGGTTCTCGACCCAAAACAGTGTTTCATTTTTCAATAAATAGTATCAAAATACTCTGAGTGTCAAAACAATTTATCAGGAAAATACAGAGTGGAAAATCATAACATATCAGTGAGGAAAATATAGTAAACACAACCCCCAAGGGTAAAACAGATCGGCACTAGGTCTCAAACACGGCTTACAACCCAAATCATATCATAATAAAATAATACTAATTAAGCATAGGCTTAAAAGTCGATTTAGCAACTCAATAGTCGCCTAAATAAGGAAGATATTACCAAAATTTCACACCTTCTCATTTCAAAATCCGTGAAAGTGTGCATAGTTCGGGGTTAAATACCCTCAGGATAGGATTTAAAGACATTACTTACCTCAAAACTAGCCCAGAAACTATTCCGCAACACGCTTGCCTCTCGTATCAACTTTCGAAGGCTCCAAAACTACCAAGTTCAGATTTTCATCATCAATTTATGCTTAAGGAACGAATTCCAATCGAAAGATATCAAATTTAACTCAAAAATCCGAAATTGGTCAAAACCCGAACCCCGGGCCCGCATCCCGAAACTCAAAAATTTTTATACAAATCTGTTCTTCATCATCTCATGAGTCTGTACATATAAAGAATGCTAAAATTGGAGTCCGTTTGACCCCTCAATCGACCCCTAAAGGTCTCATAATCTCAAGCCCTAAACCCACCTTTTTCTACTGATTTTCATGAATTACATGTTGAGATTATGTTCTATAATCACCCATAAACGAGTTTTAATGATCAAAACACTTACCTCTACGAAGAACATTGATTTCCTCTCTTAAAAATCGCCTCAAAAGCTTCTTCCCGTTCAAAAATTGTAAGAAAGCTCAGACTCCTCGTTATATATATACTGTTCACGCGTTTTACTGCTTCCAATGGATTCCTTGTGAAATTCTAATCAATTTAGGCTTTTGAATCACTCAATTTGACCTTATAATTAAGGGGATATGTAGGTTTTAAGATTTGCAAATAGTGCAGGTTTTTAATACGCCGTCAGGGGCAAATTCGTAATTAACCTTAAAAATCTGGCAACCTTGGTAAAATGGCCATAAATCCTCGTACGATGTCCAAATTCAACGATTCTTTTTTATACGGGTCCGTAATTACGATACAGATCTAATGCTTCATTCAAAACAGCAATTGGAGCTCATTTGTTCAATATGATGTCATTTATGCTTGAAGAAACGACGTCGAGGCATAAGAAAAACGAGCACAGCGCAACCCAAACCTATCCGAAACTCACCCAAGATCCTCGGGACCCCGTACGAACATACTAACAAGTCCCATTACATAACCTGAAATTAGTCGAACCTTCGGAACACCCAAAACAACACCAAAACACTAGATCTACGTCGAATTCAAGCCTAAAAACTTCTAAATCTCCAACTTTCGCCAATTCAATCCTAATTCTACATTGGACATCAAAAAATTATTCTGAACACATTCCTAAGTCCCAAATCACCTAACGAAGCTATCTGATCCATAAAGTCCGCATTCCAAGGTCGTTTACCAATAAGTCAACTCTCAGTTTACTTTTCCAACTACAAAGCTATTTTTAGAGACTAAATGTCTCAATTCTCAGTACAGCCACTCTGAACCCTAGCCAACCAACTCTAACACATCAAGAACAGTATAACCAACCTATGATAAGTCAATAACAGTAATTTTTAATGCAAGTTCTACGTAACGACCGACCGGGTCGTTACATTCTCCCCCATTTAAACATACATTCGTCCTTGAACGTGTCTGGGGATGTTCCAAACACCACCAAAATTGATGTGTAACCTACTATGCACATATTCAGAGGTGATCCCACGTCACCCTACCCCATATAGGCCTAATAGCACAACACAGTCAAAATTTTGAAACCAAATCCTGACCCATAGACCTTAGAGACACGTTTCCACTTCTGAAATAATCTGCAAGATCCAATTTCCACGACTACAAGCTGAAATAGTCCGACCACGCCGTATCAATCCATATCCGCAACACAAGATGAATTCACATAATATACCGCATGACTCAACACTCATAGCGATGACTCCTAATCACAATGGCCGCTTAAAACAACCAAAAATTGGTACACATCCTCTTATCAAGCAAAACCTCGATTTCACACCTTCATATGGTGACGATGATGAAAGAAACACGTAGAAACTAACAACCATTCGTCCGATCAGTATCCATAGCATCCAGAGCCATAACTTGTGCACTCAATAATAACATCCCAAGAGCTTAATTCATTAAATAAAGAGGACTCACATGAGAGGACTATCCTGCCACTAACACTTACCAAACTACATCATGCTAAAAACTTGGTACACATAATTAAATCAAAACATACGAATCTGACACCAAGGATCATACCTCTATATGACTGCGCTACCATGCGTGATCCCATCCAACGCTGGACCACATGACACACTCCAAGCCACATTGCTCAAAATCAATAACCATGCGAAATTCGGTATCAATTACTCAAAGTACATTTCCATAACCACGGGAAAATCAGACGATACCATGCCACCCGAACCAAAAAGAACATAACCAACACGTCTCAATCCTGCAACACCCAATTACTTACCTTACTCAAATCTCGCTATGAAGCCCCGATAGAACCGCACCCTATGCACATATAACCAACGATCACAATCCCTCGAAACACTGAAAGGCAACTCATAGATCACTCCGAAAGACGAATAAGCTCAATGACAATCGAATGGTACATCCCTCAACAATAGCAATTCGGAGTCAACAATTCCGACTCGGTGCAGAACACACACCCATACTGGCCTACCAATAACTGTAAGTCAACTCTGGTCACCCACAACACGTAGATAACTCTATGAACGTTCATAATGACTAAATCATGACATATACTAACACCTGACTAGCTTTTCTCGCATCCTCGTAGTTCATAACTACAAAAATAATTTGTTCATGAAAACTCCCAGTCTCAAAATCCATGAGGCGCACCCATTACCATATCTGATCCCAATTCTACCACTCAAATATGTAACACGCCCCTAATACTTTATCATTCCACGAGGGATACCCCCATAATTCCTCTGCATCACCAAGAAACCTTAAATGTCATCAGTCGATCTAACAAGAGAGCGTCGTAACACCAATGAAACACCATTATTCAAACGCATTGCCTTAAACACATTGTCCTTAATGAATGTACACTCTCATCCAGCTACCCAATAGTGGTATCCTTTACCTAATCATCTGAAACTGCCAGTTCTGACCTTCCTTCCAGAACTGAACCGTGACCTCACATGACACTCTCCACTATACACAAAATACCGCATACGCCATGAAATCCTATGATAAATATGAGAACTTCATGTTCCCGTCTTAGCAATAAACAACTATGTACCCAACTAGCCAAGAACTTTCCGGTTGATCCGATCTAGAAGCAAAATCACTATACATCACATGGCCTTTACGCCAGTAGAAATATCATCTCTAACTATGGTAGAAATCATCAAAGATTCTCTGAATCACCTTTGTACAACACCAAACTGGCAGGACTGAATCCTTCTAACTCAACCACGCTACGCTGCCACCAAATCCGAAGAGAATTGCTAAGAAACACCTATAACAACTCATTACCTCATAAACACCCAAAAAACTAACCATACCCCTTATCATGCCGATCCGACGTACTACCAAGCTGTCCTATTTATCTAAGTTCCTTCTGACTTACCTTCGAATTGATACTTCTTCTTGCCATAATACCGCATTTCTCAATCCCGACTCACCGCACGAAACTCGAGCATAAAAATATATCGTCTAAGGATCATAAGTCGTTGAATACTCTCTCAAATATCCCCAAAGCACCACAATAGAAATACCTACCCTGAAGAGACTTCCTGCGAATTTAAAGTCATTACCTTCACTTTCCTGATACTGATGGATAGAATCCATGATAATGCAAATACACCACAAGCCTTCACACCTTCCTTGTAAATCTCTGTTCTAGCCTTTCTCACACCTTGAAGATCCTCGATCGCTACATATAACCTTGAACCGTCCGAACCATTCTCGAACGTCATTTACTCTACGCAATTTCAATTACACTAACCAAGTAAACAGAACGACCTGACCACGCTTGCAATCCACACACTAGGAAAGCAATCCACACCTTTGAAGCGACAAGCACACTCATACATTGCACACTCTACACTTACCAGTACAACTCCATTCAATGAGTTCCACTGTCCGTAAAGTACATTACAACACATAATCATGTAATCAACTTATCATTAGCGGACTCCCCCACTTGGCTCAAAGCGAAAGATCCAGACAACAATAACTCACGATGCCCATACACTATCACTGCCACCATGCTGTGGTGAGGTTTCACTAAATCCTCCATAATCTTATATGAACCAAATCATCTAACACTCAAATCAAATGCAAATCCCGCATCCACCATTGTATTGGTCATGCCAACTCTCACAAGAGATCTAAACTCAAATAATAACATACATCATTTACTGATAGAGAGAACTTACTACAGATAAACATAAGGGTCACACACCTCAGGACAACCCGCGGGAGATACCCCGACCTGCTTAATCTCAAAATGTTATCTCCCTATACACTTCCGAAAATCATAGCCATCACAGGAACTTAGAACATAACAGGAAAACCCACTTCACTCCACAACTAAACTACACGAGAGGTTCTTCAATACTCATAACTCGAAGCCATATTCCAACTCAATACAGAAGTCAAATAATCAATGGTTCTTGCCACATCTCCCGCCAATTCATTTTGGTCACAATCAAACAGCCTGAATACATCTAACTATCCAATCACACTCACCATATAGTCATCTAGTCACAAAGTTCCATCAATAAGGACACAAACGGACATATAAGTCCCTCAACACATGTGCTCACCCAAATGAAATCTCAACACTCAAGCCACAGACAAAATTCGGCCTCAAGTCCATCCGACGGGCCCATTATTAACATATTAAAAATCACATCTCACCCATGGAAGTCACAAGCCGACGACGCACAACTGATACTAAGCGCTCGCGTGCACATTCGAATACATGAAAGGAATTCAAAGAGTTACGCTTCTGGCTGAATAAAATGGATTCGCACGATAAGAATTCAAGAATGTGGGAAGTTTCCTAAGGGTTCTGCAGCCTCTCGAAGATAAGTACAGACGTCTCTATACCGATCCACAAGACTCTACTGAACCTGATCATGACCGTTGAGTCCTATGTAACCTAGAGCTCCGATATCAACTTGTCACGACCCCAAATCCTAACAGGCCGTGATGTCGCCTATCGTGGAACTAGGCTAGCAAACCATCACCTTACTACGCATTTGTTCAATTATAAGAGTTCACAATTAAATGATAAGCAGCAAAACATAGCATAGAATAATGTAATTAAGTCTTAGCGTCCTAATAGTAGTCTAATAACTCTAATGAACCTCCCAATACTGGAGTCAATAGTCATAGCATCTAAGAATAAATAAATCTAACTCTGCTAAACTATAATATATGTCTCTGAATTAAATTCTAAAACTAAATAAGGAAGGAAAATGGAGAAGCTATGGACGCTGGACAACTACCTCGAAATCCAGTAACTGCTGTTAACGAACTGAGCCAGCTACTGCTCCGGACCGTCACCTGAATCTGTGCACAGAGGCACAGGGAGTCTTTATGAGTACGTAATGAAAATAAATCACAGTCTGAGAATTATAAAACACATAGTACAGATGAACAAATTCGCAAAAGCCAGTAAAACACCAAGTCACCAGGTAGTATTCATCAAATACATAAGTTCAAAATTAGTTTCCAGAAATCCTTTGAAACAAGTGTAATATCAGTATATCTCAATAAAGTTCTCCGTAAAAACCAGTTTGAAAATGAAGTAAATCATAGTTCGAAAACTCAATAAAAATCTTCATAAAACTGCCCTTCGGGCCAAAATCATTTATCATAACCATTGCCCATCAGGCATCCTCACCATCACTCAATATCAGCCCATCAGGCATCCTCACAGTCACTCAGTATCAGCCCATCAGGCATCCTCACAGTCACTCAGTATCAGCCCATCAGGAATCCTCACATTCACTCAGTATCAGCCCATCAGGCATCCTCACAGTCACTCGGTATCAGCCCATCAGACCATAAACATACCGGTTCTCGACCCAAAACAGTGTTTCATTTTTCAATAAATAGTATCAAAGTACTCTGAGTGTCAAAATAATTTATCAGTAAAAGACTAAGTGAAAAATTATAACATATCAGTGGGAAAATATAGTAAACACAACCCCCAAGGGGAAAACAGATCGGCACTAGGCCCCAAACACGGCTTACAGCCCAAATCATATCATAATATAATAATACTAATTAAGCATAGGCTTAAAAGTCGGTTTAGCAACTCAATAGTCGCCTAAATAAGGAAGATATTTCCAAAGTTCCAACCTTCTCATTTCAAAACCCGTGAAAGTGTGCATAGTCCGGGGTTTCATACCCTCAGGACAGGATTTAAAGACATTACTTACCTCAAAACTAGCCCAGAAACTATTCCGCAACACGCTTGCCTCTCGTATCAACTTCCGAAGGCTCCAAAACTACCAAGTTCAGATTTTTTATCATCAATTTATGCTTAAGGAACGAATTCCAATCGAAAGATATCAAATTTAACTCAAAAACCCGAAATTGGTAAAAACCCGACTCCCGGGCCCGCATTCTGAAACTCAGAAATTTTTATACAAATCTGTTCTTCATCATCTCATGAGTCTGTACATATAAAGAATGCTAAAATCGGAGTCCGTTTGACCCCTCAAATCGACCCCAAAAGGTCTCATAATCTAAAGCCCTAAACTCACCTTTTTCTACTGATTTTCATGAATTAAATGCTGAGATTATGTTCTATAGTCACCCATAAACGAGTTTTAATGATCAAAATACTTACCTCTATGAAGAACACTGATTTTCTCTCTTAAAAATCGCCTCAAAAGCTTCTTCCCGTTCAAAAATTGGAAAAAAGTTCGGACTTCTCCTTATATATATACTGTTCACGCATTTTACTGATCCCAATGGATTTCTTATGAAATTCTAATCAATTTAGGCTTTTGAATCACTCAATTTGACCTTATAATGAAGGAGATATGTAGGTTTTAAGATTTGCAAATAGTGCAGGTTTTTAATACGCCGTCAGGGGTAAATTCGTAATTAACCTGAAAATTCTGGCAACCTTGGTAAAATGGCCATAAAATCCTCGTACGATGTCAAAATTCAATGATTCTTTTTGGTACGGGTCCGTAATTATGATACGGATCTAATGCTTCATTCAAAACAGCAATCGGAGCTCATTTGTTCAATATGATGTCATTTATGCTTGAAGAAACGACGTCGAGGCATAAGAAAAACGAGCACAACGCAACCAAAACCTATCCGAAACTCACCCAAGCTCCTCGAGACCCCGTACGAACATACTAACAAGTCCCATTACATAACCTGAACTTAGTCCAACCTTCGGAACACCCAAAACAACACCAAAACACCAGATCTACGTCGAATTCAAGCCTAAAAACTTCTAAATCTCCAACTTTCGCCAATTCAAGCCTAATTCTACACTGGACATCACAAAATTATTCTGAACACACTCCTAAGTCCCAAATCACCTAACGAAGCTATCTGATCCATAAAGTCAGCATTCCGAGGTCGTTTATCAATAAGTCAACTCTCAGTTAAATTTTCCAACTACAAAGCTATTTTTAGAGACTAAATGTCTCAATTCTCACTACAGCCATTCTGAACCCGAGCCAACCGACTCTAACACATTAAGAACAGTATAACCAACCTATGACAAGTCAATAATAGTAATTTTTAATGCAAGTTCTACATAACGACCGACAGGGTCGTTACAGCCTCTCATAAGCCTCCCACCAAGTAAATGTAGCTCCTGAGAACTGGAAGGTAGTAAATGATACCCCACTGGTCTCCAATATCCCTGTCGTACGAAGCATCCTCTGACACTTGTCTAAGAAACCCGAGGCATCCTCTCCCTCAGCACCACTTAAAGTCGGAGGCCGAAGCCTCTCAAATCTCTGCAACCTGTGCTGCTCCTCGTCAGCCATAGTTGGAACCACAAAATCCTGGGCTAGTGCAACCAGCTGAGCTGGAACTGCCTCTGGGGTCTGAAGCCCCTAAATAACCTGCTCAGGTGTAAGGGCAGCTGGAGTCTGAGTGCCTCCCCCGGCCTGAGAAATAGTTGTTGAAGTAGGAATAGCGATTGCCTGAGAAAGACTGGTGCATGCAGTCAGAATCTGGGCCAAGGTCTCCTAAAGACCCGGAATAACAATAGTCACAGCTGGTGCCTGAGCTGGTCTCACTGGAGCATCTGCGGCTGGGACCTGATCTGGAACAATAGGCGGGTCTATGGGTACCACCTCGGCAGATGTGCGGGCTGCTCCTCGACCTCTACCTTGGCCTCGATCGTGGCCTCGACCCCTCATGGGTCCCACTGATGGCTGATCGCCCTGCCCGGTAGCGCGTGTCCTCACCATCTATGAGAGAATGAAACAATAGAATCTTAGTTGTCAGAATCAATAGATTCACACGATAAGAATTCAAGAAATGTGAGATTTTTCCTAAAGGTTCTGCAACCTCTCGAAGATAAGTACAGATCTCTGTACCGATCAGCAAGACTCTACTGAACCTGCTCTTGACCGGTGAATCCTATGTAACCTAGGCTCTGATACCAACTTGTCACGACCCCAAATCTACACTGACTGTGATGGCGTCTATCGAGGTACTAGGCTAGCCGATTTACTGAACATAAAACAAGGAACTTTCATTTAAATCAATAACGCGATTTATCAAAAATCTTCCACTCTTTATATTTCACAAATGCGGATAAGTAATGAAAACATCTTAACAAAATCCCCAAAACCCGGAGTCAACAGTCATGAGCATCTAATGAAACACAGAATCTGACACGGTTTCCTTAATACATCAAGTCTAGAAAAAAAAATATAAATAGAAACAAAATGAGAGGGAGAAGGGTGAGGCTGCGAACGTCGTGTATCTACCTCACAATCTCTTACAACAGCTCCATTGATGAAGAATCGAATCTCACTCGATCCAGGCACCTGGATCTCCACACAAGGTGCATGGAGTAACATGAGTACACCAACTCAATAAGTAACATATATAAATAAGGACTTGAGTGCAGTGACGAGCTTTTAAAATCATGTAAATTCATATAATAAACATCAGTGGAAATCAATAATCAAGTTAGGGATCTACGTCCCGAAAGTTTCATAAAACTCCAATTTTTTCCTTTCCAAATTTCCTATAAAACATTGGTTCAACATTTATCGTTTAGAGGCAAAAATGTAAAGAAGAGTGAAAAAGGTAGTTTCATAGCAAATAAGCCCATCGGGCACAGTGTCACTCACAATATAAAGCCTTCTCGGGCAAGCTTCTCAGTCACTCGTGACTCATCTCTCATCAATCAGCACTCATGCTCAATAGGTGCCAAATAATAATCGTTGTGGCGTGCAGCCCGATCCATATATATATATATATAATCGCTGCGGCGTGCAGCCCAATATATATATATATATATATATATATATATATATATATATATATATATATATATATATATATATATATATATGCTGCGGTGTGTAGCCGGATCCATAAATAGTCGACTGCGCTCACTGGGGTTGTACAGACTCCGGAGGGGCTCCTTCAGCCAAAGCTCTATATCATTGCGGCGTGCAGCCCAATCCAATATATATATCGTTGTGGCGTGCAGCCCAATCCAATATATATATATATATATATATATATATATATATCGTTGAGGCGTGCAGCCCGATCCAATATATATCTCGTTGAGGCCTGCAGCCCGATCCAATATATATATTTATATGTATATAACGTTGCGGCGCGCAGTCCGATCCATCACTATCCTCACAATTCGGCTCTCGGCCTCTCTCATTCATCACCCTCACAAGCCACTCGGTCAACTCACCACAAATCACGGGGACTCAGCACAAAATATCTTTCATTTGTTTGAAAATAGGGTGATAAACAGGAATAAACAATAAACAAGTATAAATTATCACTGGGACTATATTTTCTATCAAAAACAGTGTGAGAATAGTAGTAAAAACACCTGTGTGGGTCCAAAACAGGTCGGCACAAGGCCCCAAACATGGCATACAGCCCAAGATATAGTATAAGTCTCTAAAATACGAAACATCATATGATTTCGAATCAAATATGCGACTTAATAGTCGGTACGGGACGGACCAAGTCACAATCCCTACCGGTGCACGCCCACACGCCCGTCACCTAGCATGTGCATGACCTCATTTATCAAATCAATATGAAATATCGGGGTTTCATACCCTCAAGTCTAGATATACAATCGTTACTTACCTCAAACCGGATGAAAAACTACTCCGCGATGCTTTTGCCCCTCGACTCGGCCTCAACGCGCTCCAAATCTATTCAAAACAGATTCATATCATCAAAATATGCTAAAGGGACAAAGACCACTCAAAAATATACAATTTACATCAAAAATTCCGAAATTGGCCAAACCCGACCTTTGGGCCCACGTCTCGAATTTCGATAAAAATCATAAAACTAGAATCCTTACACTCTCACGAGTCCATACATACCAAATACATCAAAATCCAACCACAAACGACCCCTCAATTCCTTAATTTAAGTCTACAGTTCTCAAGTCCTAAAACCCCCAAATTTAGTCATAAATTTCACCTCTAATCAGTCAAATAACACCATAGAAATGTGTTTTAGGTCCAAAAATATTGCCTCCACGAAGTTTCCTAGGTTTCTCTCTTCAAATCGCTCCCACAAGCTCCAACCCGTATGAAGACTTTGATGAAATAAGCCAAAATTCGTGAAGGCTACTATTTATATGCTCTGCCCAGCTAAATCGCACCTACGGTCACATGCGTCGCACCTCTGTGACCGCCCCAGGACCGCATCTGCGCCCCAGGCACCGCACTTGTGGCCCCGCAGATGCGTCCAAATCACCGCATCTGCGGTTTTCATCTCATGGACAATTTCCGCTTATGCGATGCCCAATTCGCACCTGCGGCCACCCCTCCACATCTGCGGAATCACAGAACAATTCACACCAGCAACACTCTAAGGCCAAAAACTCCCCCGTCAATCATTCGAACTCATACCGAGGCCCTCGGGACCTCAACCAATGGTACCCACAAGTCATAAATGATCACCCAAACTTAGTCGAACCCTAGGAACACCCAAAATAACACCAAAACACCAAATCGAACCCAAATTCAAGCCTAAGGATTCCTAAACTTCCAAAATTCGCCAACGATGCCGAAACCACCCAAACCACGTCCGGATGACCTGAAAATTTGAACACACATCCCAAATGACCCTATGAACCTGTTCCAACTTTCAAAGTTCCATTCCGACCCCAATAGCTAATTTTCCACTGCCAACCGGAAATCGCCAAAAATCCAATTTCCCCCATTCAAGCCTAATTATACTCCAGACCTCCGAATGACATTCTGAACACACTCTTAAGTCCAGAATCACCTAATGAATCTATCTAATCCACAAAAACCACATTCCAAGACCATTTACCTATAAGTCAACTTTCGATTGACTTTTCCAACTAAATCACCAACCTTAGAGACTAAGTGTCTCATTTCTCACCACAACCACTCCGAACCCAAAACAATCGACCTAATGCAACACAAAAGAGCTGAACCATAAAAGAATAAAGCAGAAATGGGAAAAATAGGGATAAACTATCGGAACAACCGGCTGGGTCGTTACATTTGGTTAAGGATAACAAGTGTGTAAGTCAGAGCGGGTCCGTTGTCAGTAGGAAGATTTGGAAGGAGGAAAGTAGATGAATGATACACCGTCCCCATCGTTTCTAACTTGCACCCTCCAAATCACCCCGTTGTTTCAGTTTTTTCAATGACGAAAGAAAAAACATAATAACACCATTATATACCAATCAATCAATTAATTACTCTCTCTATTTCACTTTTTCTTGGCAGGAAGTATACTAAAAATATATTTTTATTTTTACTTGTCACTTTACGCATATCAAGAGAAGATAAATCTTTTTTTCTTGTTATACTCACAGTAGTTATTACTCATTTCAAATTATTTTCTCAAATCCAATAAAATATGCATCAATTAATATGGGTATCATAGTAAATCATACAGTTCATTTATTATTTCTTAAGGGGCATTAAAAGTCAAAACATACCAAATAAAAGTAAATGGAGGGAGTACGTCTTTAACCTCAAAGGGTTGGGGTTAGAGACGAGATTTTGGTAGAAGAAACGAGAATAATAGAAGCGGTCAACAATTGAGACAGAAGAAATTTCAGGTATATATAGGAGGAGGCAGAACTTTGTCGAAATATTTTGATTGGTCAACCCCTTTATTACAGACATATTTTGTGGTTGTGTTGAACTAATTTTTCAAAAAGGTATTTTTAAGAGTATTATTAGTAAAGATCAATTCTCAAAGACATTTTGTGCAAGGAACTTTAACAGTTATGGTTGTTATATATCCATCATTAGGGTCCTAGGCAGGGGAGATCTGTTATTATTGTCCCAGAGGCGGCATTCAATTCAAGTTGGCTAGATATTGTAATGAAAATAGAAAGTTTCATTAATGGGAGGTAAGGAAAAATGTCTTTAATGCTTATAAGGAGGTTGAAGAAGGACTACAGTACTCTAACATTGTCAGGAGTCATAAATGGGTAGGTAGAGAAATGAATGAAGCAAGAACTAAGTAAAATAAAGGCATCATTCGTATTACTGGAAACCATAAGCACAATGAATTGTTAGGTAGGTGTTGGTGGGGTTCTTTCCAGAAGAAAGCCAGAAATGACGACCCTGTCGGAAGTCCGAAAATGGGTATCGAAATCTTGGAAGCAAACAAAGGGCATCAACATTTAAGTGATGGATCAGCATAGGTTCCTTTTTGAATTCCAATCAAAATCAAAAGCTGACCATGTTCTAAGAATAGACTGGTACTAGAAGAAACTCAAAGTAAAGCTCTAATGGTGGTGTCCAACAGTAGGGACGATCCTAACAACTGAAAACTTAATGCATGCATGGATTAGGATCGTAGGGATCCCTGTCCACCTTTGGTCTCAAAAAGTCTTCTAAGAAATTGGAGAATATTGTGGTGGATGGGTTGAAACAGAGGAGGAAACGGAACTAAAAAACCATCTGAAATGGGCTAGGATGAAGGTTAAAGGAGATGGATCTACAATTTCTAAGACGGTGAAACTGGAATCTAAAGGAGTGGTCTTCGAAATGCAGTTTTGGTGTGAATCGTCGGCGAGATCCACTGCCGGTGAGAATGGAGAAGACAAAGACTCAACCAGCGGGTAATAAAACGCTCTCAATTTACAGAGGGAGGGGATCGAGGTGATAAAGCACTGATGGGACACGTGGTTAATTCAAATCAAGCTAAACCTAGTACCTCACGTGACATGTCACATTAAAATTTAATCACTTATAACCAGGCCAGCCAAACTTATATCACAAAGGAAATGGGCCCTGATTTTTTGGCCCAAACTATTTCTGAAGAGAAGGCTTTTAATAAGCCCACATTAAGGACCAGAATTGATCCCTTTAATGAAGAGTTAAAAGCTCTTCAATTCGAGTCCTTAAGGGGAGATCATACAACAGCCTTGGCGGAGGATCTTAGAGACAAAAGAAACAATAACAGACCAGAAGAAGAAGAAGAAGAAGAAGAAGAGGAATAAAGGCGATGAAGAAGGAAGGAAACAAATGATACTGATCGAGGACAATGCAATAGTAACCAAGGCAGTGAATGAAAGAACAGGAGAAGATCTAGAGGTGGTCAACAGCATGCACATGCAAGCAGCAGTAACAGATAGGAGTGTTGATTGGGATATTGAAGAAACAGTTCCTATAAACCAACAAAACTTAGTATCAGAATAAGACCTGGAGTTTGAAGCATCAATTTGGGTGCATCAAAACATCATCAAACTCAGCAAAGAGTTTGGGCTGGAATTTAACGGCTGCGAGAGAGAAGCTTTGTAATTTTTCATGAAGATTTACAACAGAAGACAAGCAAACAAAGGGAAAGAAGTGACACGAGTGAACCAGACCCCAAAGAACTGAAAGGCCTGGAAATTGGAAGCAATTTCAAGAGCAATGGTACTAGAAGTAGGGGGATGCATCATCAATCAGAATCAATGTTAATAAATATATTATCATGGAATGTGAGGGGGCTGAATAGAGTAAGGAAAAGAAGAGTTGTCAAAAGCTTGTTACTAAGGTGGAAAGCAGAAATAGTTTGTCTTCAAGAATCTATAATAGAAGGGGATATTAGGGAGATGGTTAGAGAGTTATGGGGTTACAGATGGGTAAAATATACTCAACTGGAGACTAGTGGGACTAGAGGGGAATTGTAGTATTGTGGGATGGTAGAGCATGGAAGGGGGAAGTATGTGGTGTGGGTGCTCACACACTTACTTGTAAATTTTCAGATAAGACTCAGGACTATTCATGAAATTTATCAGTTGTGTATGCTCCTAATGACATAAGAAGAAGGGAAGAAGTATGATGGGAGTTCTCAAGGGCAAGAGGTCTCTTTACAGGACCATGGGTGGTGTGGTGGGACTTCAACACTGTGAGATTCCCATATGAGAAGAAGAATTGTTCTAGAATCACAAGAGCAATGATGGACTTTTAAAATTTTATTAAAGATATGGAACTTGTAGATATTCAGTTAGCATGGGTGATTACACATGGAGAAAAGGGGACAGACATGTAACATCAGCTAGATTGGATAGATTTTTTATCTCGGCTAGCTGTAATGAAGATTGTAGGAGCATAAAGCAACAAGTGATGCAGAGGGTTAATTCAGACCACTCCCCATTGATGCTCAAATATGGGAGTTGGGAACCAGTTAAATCATACTTCAAGTTTGAAAACTAGTGGCTTCAAACTGAGGTATTTAAAGATAGAATTGAAGAATGGTGGAATTCCTTCAACTGTGAAGTAAGGCCAGACTTTATACTAGTCTCTAAACTCCAAGCACTAAAGAACAAGCTCAAGGAATGGAGTAAAACTTTTCAAGGCAACCTAGCTTTGCAGAAGGCAAGTGTTCTCAACCAACTTGTAGAACTGGAAGAAATTCATGAACAAAGGGGCCTGACTGAAGAAGAGATCCTCTCAAAAATTCTTTATCCTTGGAGTTTGAGGAGATTTCTAATCATGAAGAAGTAGCATGGAGGAAGAGATCCAGGGATCTATGGTTGAAAGAGGGTGATAGGAACACCAAGTTTTTTCACAGAACAACAAATGCTCACAGGAGATACAATAACATAGACCAATTTTTGGTAGAAGGGGAGACTATGCAGAATCCAGAAGACATCAAGAGGGAGTTTATCAGAATCTACAAAAAATTGTACGAAGAAGAAGAAGAAGAAGAAGAAGAAGAAGAAGAAGAAGAAGAAGAAGAAGAAGAAGAAGAAGAAGAAGAAGAAGAAGAAGAAGAAGAAGAAGAAGAACAGTGGAGACCAGTAGGGCCTAACAGAATCAACCAAATGATTACAGAAGAAGACAACTTAATGCTGCAGAGTCCATTTGGAGAACAGGAAATATGGGACAGTGTTAAGGCATGTGCAGGGGACAAAGCACCAAGACCAGATGGATTCTCAATGGACTTATTCAACAATTGTTGGGGTGTGGTAAAAAAGGAAGTGGTAGCAGCAATCCAGAACTTCTATGATCAAGGAGTTTTTGAAAAGAGCATGAATTCTACATTTGTGGCATTGATTCCTAAGAAGGTGGGGGCAGAAGAACTAAAAGACTTCAGAAATATAAGTTTGATTAGCAGCATATATAAGATTATATCCAAGCTACTGGTTGAGAGGCTCAAGAAGGTGTCCAACAAGCTTGTGGATTCTCAACAAATGGCATTCATAAGAGAAAGACAGATCATGGATGTTGTTCTAACAGTTAATGAGTGCATAGACACAAGAACAACAAGCAAAGAACCAGGGATCCTATGTAAGTTGGATATTGAGAAGTCATACGATCATTTGAATTGGAAGTACCTTCTTGACATACTAACGAGGATGGGCTTTGGAGGGAGGTGGATTAGCTGGATAAAATTCTGCATATCCACTGTGAGCTTCTCAGTTCTTATCAATGGAGCTCCAGTCGGATTTTTTCCTTCAGAGGGAGCTAAGGCAAGGGGATCCTCTCTCCCCTTTTATATTTATCATAGTCATGGAGGGACTGAATGACATGCTGAAAATAGCCCAGGCAAACAGCTGGATCAGGGGATTCAAAATGAGCACTAGAATTGACAGCAACATAAGGGTTTCACGTTTACAATATGCTGATGACACTTTGGTCTTCTGTGAAGCAGAAAGAGAGCAAGTGAAAGTTCTAAGGGTGATATTCATTCTTTTTGAAGTCACATCTGGGTTGCACATTAACTGGCAAAAAAGATTCATTTACCCAGTTAATGAGGTTATGGAGTTACAGAGTCTGGCCAATGTTCTTGGGGGGAAGATAGGGGAATTGCCTACAGTATATCTGGGGATGCCATTGGGAGCCAAGATCAAATCAAAAGGAATATGGAATGATGTACTGAATAAATGTGAAAAGAAACTAGCAAACTGGAAGAATCTATATTTGTCAATGGGAGGAAGGTTTATTTTGATTAACTCTGTACTTGATGCCATGCCTACATATATGATGTCATTATTTCCAATCCAGCTAGTGTAGTGAACAGAATTGATGCCTTAAGAAGAAACTTCCTATGGGAAGGTAACTATGAGAAAAAGAAGTTTCACCTGGTCAAGTGGGGTGATCTAATTACAAGCAAGAAGTCAGGTGGTTTGGAAATCAAAATTTGAGAGTCCAGAATCAGAGCTTGATGATGAAGTGACTGTGGAAATTTGCAGCAGATGAACAAACACTTTGGACAGAAGTGGTTAAGGAAAATATGGAATGGAAGGAAACTGGACAACTAAAACTGTAAGAAGGCCATATGGAGTCAGTCTGTGGAGATCAACTAGAAACCTATGGCCAAAATTGATCAACAAGGCAAGATTCAAAGTTGAAAATGGTATGAAGATATCATTATAGGAGAACAACTGGTTAGGACAAGGATCTCTGAAGGGGCTCTTTCCTAATATTTATACATTGTGTCAACAACAGAGTGCAACAATAGAAGAGGTATGTACATACCAAGGTTGGAACCTCTCATTCAGAAGCATGTTAAATGACTGAGAGATTGACAGAGTTGTGGAGTTCTACAATTCTTTGCAGCAGTTCAGTGGCATCAACTCAAACCAAGATCAAGACCTAATCAAATGGCAAGGCAACAGTCAAGGGAAGTTCAATGTTAAGGTTGCCTAGTTTAACTAATCCAATAATCAAGTGGATTGTTGGCCATGAAAGATGATTTAGAAAGTTAAAATCTCATACAAGGTGGCTTGCTTCACATGGTTACTGTCAAGAGAAGCAGTTCTAACACAGGACAATTTAACTAGAAGAGGATTCCAATTATGTTCCAAATGTCACTTATGTGGAGAGAAGGCAGAGACAATTAACCATCTTTTTCTGCGTTGCAAGTTCACTATCCAGATATGGAGAATTTTCATCAGTTTGAGGGGAATTCAATGGGCAATACCAGGAAGAGTCCTTGATATTCTAGCCATCTGGAGTGAAGATGGCACACTATCTATAGAAAGAGAGAGATGGAGGATTGTCCCAGCTTGCATATGGTGGACAGTTTGGGAAGAGATGAATCAAAAATGTTTTGAAGATAAGTCTAGCAATATTCAGAAGATAAAGATGAAATGTTTAGCTCTTTTCTATTTTTGGTGTAAAGAAAAGTTTTTGGAGGATCATGAATCCATTTTAATGTACTAGAGTCCTCGTAAGAAGATCAAGGACTAGAAGTGTCTTTCCTTTTTTTGCTAGGACACTTTCATTGTAATTATGGGTGACTTCACAATTTAATGAAGTCTTATATTAATATACAATTATGTTACCTTCTCAAAAAAAAGAGTCACATTAGGAAGGAGATGTACGCATTTGCTTAATTTTATCTTAGAAAATAATTTTTAGTGATCTATTATTGGAGACTTTGATTAAGTTTTTCCGTTTTACTTTAATTAAAATATTTCATCTTTTATTTGAGATTTGATATGACTAGCACAAAGAAAAGGTTTGAAGAGATGAGGAAAGAAACGCATGCAATGAAAGAGAAAGAGACAAAGTCTTAATGGTTGATTTTCTTATTGAAATGAACCAGAGGTACTTTTGTAAATGAAAGTTATTGATAAGAATTTTCTTTTAATTCAAAGAATAAATTTTTACTTCTGCTTCTAGCTTTTTTTCAACAATATTGTATAACTTAGTATGTTAATCAATAATATCTATAATTTAGTATATATTTCGGTACGGTGTCGGTATTTCGTATTAATTTTTTAAATACGAAATATCATATCAAATACAAAAATTTTCGATTTTGGTACGATAATTCGATATTTACTATATTATGCACAGCCCTGCATATTGGCACCCAACTAAATGCAAATACGCACCGAAAAGTTTCACATTCGAGATAAAGCGCAACCTAACGAAAAAAACTACATACTTAAGCGAACCAAAAATATCTAATTAAGAATAAACGATGCATATCACTCCACCACAATCCTTATTGATCACAAAAATGTACTTCTAGCTTGTCAAAAACTTGGACAACAACTCTAAATTTATATTCTATAGGAATGAAGTAGAGACAAAATAAGTAATTTCTTCTTATCCCAAAAAAGAATACCCGTCACGGCATTACTCCACAACAAAAATATTTCCCAAGAGGTATTCTACTTCATCAGACAAATCAAGCTAAAAGCCCTTGAGAGTTGGGAAAAGTCAGGCGGATAAAATACAACAATTACAATAAGTATCACAAGTTGAAACCTAAAGGTCCTTTTGCTCACTGCTAAATCACTTGATCTTTTCTCATCCTCAATTAAAGGCCAAATTTCAAACTCGACTAATTCTATAGTCCTCTGCTTTGACCGCATGGAATTTTTTCCCTCAAAAAAAGTACTTTATTCTTCAAATTTGACGTGTTTGGCAAAACTTTTAGAAGAACAAAAATACTTCTGAGAAGAAGCTGAAACAGTTTTGGAGAAGCATAAGAAAGTTACTTGTTCCCAAAAGCACTTTTTTATGAAGCATTTTTGAGAAAACACACTTAAAAATACTTTTTAAAAGCTTGGTCAAACACTAATTGCTGCCTAAAAATACTTTTTAAATTAATTAGCCAAACACAAACTGCTTCTCACCAAAAATACTTTTTAAAAAAGCACTCTCAAAACAAGTCAGCTTGGCCAAACGGGCTATTAGTTTATTTGGTTTTGCTCTTCTACTTTCCTCACAGATCACTTGGTTTCCAATACAATTTCCAATTTCTATATCTTTGGGCGTTTGTTTAGCGTTGAAATCTTTCATGTACATAACGGAATTGCCGCTAGTTTTATTGAATTTGACAGCTTATGTACATTTAGCGATGACGAAAACTCTACACTTACGAAAAAGGACTGAAGACATTACAAAGTAATTAAAACTGCACCCTCTAACAACTAAAGCTATTAGATAAAGTTATCCAAAAATTCTAACATAATATCAAATTCAACCGCCCTCGGCCCCTCTCTAATTGCGTACACTTAAAAAAAACTTGATCATACAATTCAACGACATAAAAAAATTTCCTTCTACAAACTAATGATCTTGGAAAGTTTAGGTAGAATTGCAATTGTCTACAGTAACATTAAGAAAGGAAGAGAGAAAGCTACACAAATATAAACAAAAAAAATATAACAAAAACAGCATTAAATAAGCTTAGCTTAAGATCTATTGGTCAAAGCAGAGCTAGCTGATACTGATACAGCAAAATGAATCCTCGCAAATCCAGCAGACAATGTCAGTTCGACTGTGACAGAGTCGGTATCAGTTATGAAATTTATGGTCATGGCAACCACCCACAGGAGAAACAATGACCAAAAACAGTGACCAACTGGGAATGAATGAGGAACCATAATAAAATCCCACCTAACAATTAATAGGAGAGCTTCACACAGGCTCTTAAATAGTCGTCCCAGCAATATAAACACAAATTAACTTCAGTATCAAACTTTAACACTAGATTTAGTCCATGGATGTCGACAACCTTGTGACAAGACGTGACCACAATTCACAGATGAAAGCATTTGCAGTCAACCCCGTGAGAGAGGCCAGTTATTGAGGTGGTGAAAGTGCTCAATAAAGCCAAAATATTATCCAAAGTAAATAAAAATATTCAAACGGAACAGACATATGGAGGCCAATAAAATAGTCTGTATTTTCTACTCCAGTTAACCCCAACAAGTTTGCCCGCTTTATCATAAGATTTCAAACTATACAATAGTCAATACAGAAAAAGAATATTAGAATACGGTTATTAAATTAGTCAACTCGTATATACAGAGAAGAGACCTACAAAGGAGAATTGAATGAGACGAGATTTGAGACTCATTAAGACTAGCAATTGCTAAGATAAAATCCTATGAACTAATATGATACACAAGGGCCTGAGGGGAACCTGAAATGGATTATCCATGTTGGCCCCGCTGCCATCTCGGGTTGAAGAACAGGAAGACAAATAAACCAATGGTATATATTTCCTCTACATGAAGTAGCTGAGAGATGTTTTCTTCCTTGATCCACCTTCTCCATATAATTCATTCCACTGGAGAAGCTCATTCATGTTTGAAGATTCTGGGGATACACTAGCACATACCTGCATTCATTGACACATAAACAAGTCATGAATCAACTAAATGCATACACAGTTAACACACTATACCAAACTATTCTCCACAGTGATGATAAAGTTAGAGAACACACAAGGGCACAAGAAAGTAGTAGTACTTGAACATTTTTTCCCACTAAGAAACAATTTCATTTCCACAAATTGGTGCAAAACCGTCAACGATTCCTGGTTGGTCATCCAGGTAGGTCAAATACTAAAGCTCGCAATAAGACTATGATGTCAACATCGCCTATGCAGCAAGGCATTCAAGAACAGCATGATATTTAGATTGAGGTTCTTAATTTAGCTGCTATCTGTTCCATCTAAAAAAAAATAGCTGCTATATATAGAGGCGCCAATAGTGATGGTCATCCGATTGCATGAACTCAAACTTTTCTTCTTCATTGCAGATACAGGGTCTTCTGGAGTGTGCAACCATAACAACATGGATAAGAGATCGCATGTATTTATGTAAGTGGACCGCTAGAATTTACCGAAATGAGGCACCAAACAAGATCAGCTGCCTAAAGACTGGAATTTGAGCTCACAAGACTAAGCACCCAAGTTCCTCGGACCCCCCAACAGTGGCTTTACCTAGCGGATATCCTCCTACCTAATCACACTCTTATCCACATTAGTAGCAGGCATTGCACTACCCTGGAGAAAGTGTGTTCTGTATAGGGGCCAAAGGAATTTGCTTATGAACTAAGACGCCACTGCATACAATTAGGCTCCGTAAAATTAAAAAACCAGTGTGTATATCAGTTTAAAAAGAGAGGACTAGTGGAATTTGAGACTATTTTGATCGTCAGATTGAAGTTTGGTGGCTTAAAAGCAAAGGCCAGTGAAGGTACAAGTACCAATACTAATGGCTGACTAGGAGATGCTAGTGTAAAAAGAGAATCATTCGACTTGCAACCCATGAAACAGTGAGGAAAGAAGCCGCTTGTTAAGAGAGGATTACATCAGTTTGAGGAGCTATTGATCTTTCAAGCTACATTTATAGACTAGCTGATCGAAACCAAAAGATGTTGTGGTGGTCTCTTGCGCAATCACATGAACAAAATTCCTTTTTTAACTACTTCACAGTAGCATGTAGAATACATGAGAGACCGACAACATTCAACGGTTCAACCAGTCAATGTGATTATGACGACGGCTCTCAAATCCCAAATCTGTATCTTGCACCATCGAATATATAAATAATAAAAACTGATCACTAGAGTACATATATATCTGACATTACGAGAGATGTTCCATTCCTTCCTCTATGATCCCCACATTCTCTTTCTTTGTTGTGAAGTAACTGATTGAATGTTGTCGATCTTTCATGTCTTCTGCATGCTGCTGTGAAGTAGTTCAAAAACCAGTCAACAGGATTTACCCATTATTTTATGACGACGGATCTCAAATTCCAAATCTGTATCTCGCACCATCGAATATATAAATAAATAAAAACTAATCACTTGAGTACAGATTCATCTGACGTTACGAGAGCTGTTCCATTCCTTCCTCTCTATGATCCCCACCCACATTCTCTTTCTTTGTTGTGAAGTGGATGTGGATTTGGAGCCCCATTCTCACTAATGAACTGGATCAAAGAGCTACCTTCCTGGAGCTGCCTCCTTACTTCAGATCGTTAGTTCAACAATTCAAACTCAGATCAGTTGGCAAGTGGATTCTGTGCCTGGGTACGAGCTATAAACTAGAAATTCTATCTAGAAAGAGTAACTAAGGCGGCTTAGTTTTTTATTTTCGAAAGAGAATTTTATTAGAAAATCTGCAACAGTGTGATATCGGAAAGAACCATGAGAAAGTCTCAAAGTTTTCTTGGCAGTAAATAAGCCTACTAACATTTCTCCTGAACCCCAAATACTCTTGCAGAGAAATTAGAATGCATGGCACAAAAATCAGATTAACAACCACAGTACGTGCAGGTGTACCTGTTCATGTGCATATTTAAAATCATCCAAGTTTAGTGGACGGATGTCTGCACTACTATGCAATGCCGGACTTGGCTTGTTCTCCGCAACTGCCGATGCTTTCTCCTGAAAGCATGCCCCAAAAATAAAGAATAATAAGTCAATTAATTTAGCAGATTAAAGTGTAACGACACCATAGGAGATGATGATGACCAATTAATTTCAGACATCACCAAAGGAAACACATCATGAAGCTAGAACAAAAAGACTTCCAAACAAAACTTGTAATAGAGCTTTTGTATATTGTGATCCAGGTCACCAATTCAACCAAATGGTGGAAGGTCACAGAATTATAAGGAACAACTAGAATGAACTCAAGCAACTAACCTTTTTCTCTTTCTCCAAAATTTCTCTAATCGGGCAATGCGCGGCTGTCACACATAAATTCTGGGATTGCAAAGTTCAGACAGCAGTAAGTACGATATCCAATATAGATTCCAAAATAATGCAGTTATTTTGAAGGATGGATTGCAAAAACAGATGCATTAGGAAGTGCAAGTAATCTTGATCCAGACCTTTAAATCACTCCCAGAATACCCTTCGGTCATATTAGCAATAGCTTCTACATCTACATTTGGCGCTAATTCCTCCTTTGCCAATATCACTCTCAAAATTTTCTTTCTGTTTGGAGCATCTGGCACGTTTACCATCAACCTGCATGGATCAATCATTGGAGCATCAGTACCCATAAATCATTTAAAATCATCATTGATCAATCAGTTACACAAATGATAAGGAAGTAATTTCATTAAATTTACCTGCGGGGAAGCCTCCTAATAACTGCTTCATCAAGGTCAAAGGGTCTATTTGTTGCAGCAAGCACAAGCACCCGTTCCTTGTCTTTTGTACGCAAACCATCCCAATTTACCATGAATTCATTCTTCATTTTACGCATAGCTTCATGCTCTCCTGGATTTTCTCGTCTTCCTAACATGCTGTCCACCTAGTAGACAAGATGAAGTGGAGGCAAACGGACAGTATAAAAACGATATAAAGAAGAAAACTTTAAAACTTTGTAGGGTGTGAAAAAAGAACATCTAGCTTTGTAATCTATATAGGAAAAAAGCTTAGCCCCGCAATGGCTGCAATCTGGAGAAAATGTCACCAACCTCGTCAACGAAAACAACACTAGGCGCTATTTTACTAGCTAACGTGAAGACTGCTTTGACATACTTCTCTCCTTCACCGAACCACTGACAAGAAAAAGTTGCCAACCATTAAGAAGGGACAGTCAGAGATAAAACAGCAGAAAGCAGATATCAGTGATACCTTTGACGTAATGCTTGACATTGATATGTTTATAAAGTTTGCACCAGCCTCAGTAGCAACAGCTTTTGCAAGCATTGTTTTACCGGTACCTGGAGGTCCAAAGAGCAATATTCCCTTGCAAGGCTGTAGATAGCATCTTGTCAGAAACATGAGTGCACACTTGATGACCAAGTTCTATCTACCTCAACCCCCCCCCCCCTCCAAAAAAGAACCCGAGATAGAGGAAAAAAGATCCCAATAGACTTCAAGTCTTCAACATAAAGCAAATTCTTTACCTTGGTCAGCTGTCCTTTACAAAACAATTCTGGTCTCTGAAGAGGCAACATCACCAATTCTTTTAGAGTATCCTTGACAGTTTCCAAGGCCCCAATGTCATTAAAAGTAACACCAATATCACTAGGTGGAATTACGTCCCCAAGTAGTCTCTTCTCGAACTCATTTTCAGTAACCACATCCTGAAAGTCAAGTATCCATCTCAGATTTCAGGTAATTCAGAACAAGAAGCACCTTTTTTAGGAAGTAAATTTGCACAGTCGAGAAGAAAAATCAGAGACAGCCACCTTGAGGGATTTCTTTGAACTCTTGGTTTCACTCTGAATGCCTTGCAAGATATTGAGCCCATAAGCAATGCTGCGAATAAAAAAGACATTTCAGTGAAATGTAAAGCAACCCAAAACTACCTTTGGCCCCTAGAGATATGAAATAAGAGGTAGAGAGTGAAAATTAAATTTGACCTTTCACCAGAGATAACTAGCTTGGCGTCCTTCACAGAAGACTCACATTCGTGCATAAAGTGATGACTCAAAGCCCAACCGACTATCTTTTCAACACCTTGACAACCACATCAAGAAATATGAAAAGACTATTATAATCAAGCAAACGATTTCAATTCTAAAAGGCCTAAAACTACAAGAAAATACTTACTTTCATTTGTGAGGGCTTGATCTTTTATGCATAATGTTTCAAGGTCAGGGCAATCAATTCTGATTCGATTCAAAACCTGAAATCACACATATAGTTAGAATAGCTCAATAAATCAGTTCATTGAGGTTACAATCTAAGTTGCTCGGACTCAGGTGCGGGTGTCCAATACGGGTGCGGATCTAGAGAACAGGTCCTTCATAATCTAAATTTTAAGATTCAGGGGTACGGATACGGGTGCGGGGATTCGGCTAAAAATAATTCAAATATCTGAAAACTATAAAAATATGTCTAAATTATGAGACATTATGTGAAACACTTGCAAGGTATTTAGAGAAGGAAAAATATTGATCAAGAAGGAGATAAAAAAGGACTGACGAAGAAATTTATATATACAAGGTATTCCATTTTCTTCAATTTCACTCTAGCTTTTGTTTTGATTTCAGAAATCATAGTACATGTCTAAAATTTCTCTGTTGATTTTGATCAAAGTACCCAAAATTGGTTGACCAAATCCGGTATGGATCCCACATCCACACCCACATCGTAACAACACGGGTGCGGCACCCAAAGTGAAGAGTCCGGATATTGGTGCTTATGATTTGTATCTCCATAAGCATCATACTCATTTATCTTTCTTACACGAATCATCATAAACTGTCAATTGTAAACATTATCTTATGCTTTAGCTCCACAAGAGCTGGAACAAAATTAACTTTTCTTCTGGCAAGGGATGCGCTGATGAGAAGGTGGTTTCATCAGCCTTACAGGTGAATCCAGGACAAGACAGTAAGAAAATGAAAATTGAAGTGCTAAAGAAATGTTCATGATGTAGCTTGTGTCCTACATAATCCACAACCCGAAAACAATGAAGGAATCTAAGATAAAAGGGTTTTGCCCTTAGCTTGTCAGAATAGAGCACTCACATTGCGAATGCTTGCTATGTTTGCCTGAGATTTCATAGTTTCCATATCCCGGTCTAACTGTTGCTTCCAGTCTGATAATAAGGTCTCATCCTGCCACAGGAAGATCCATATTAAATACTTAACTCAAAATTTATTACAGTTAGCAGTCTAACAATAAACTGAAAGTTACCTGAGGAATCTGTATGGTAACTTTGTTGGGGAACAGGCGGGTGAGCTGCTTCATTGTCTTGGGGGTTTCTTTGCTTCTATCATGCAGCCTACCAAAATTATCCTGGAAAGAGATGTCATTCAATGCATATTAATCAAACCATTGTACAGGGGCAAGTACTTCCAGAATGCAATTCATAATAACTAGAAGTTCACCTAGAAGCTTCAAGGAGATGCCAATAATAATAACAACAACAATAACCTAATCAAAAGAATAATAATAACAAGAAAAACAACTTTTTTTGATAACAATAACAACTTATCAAAAAGAAATTTAATAATAATGATGCTGACGACTCTTTACTACACAACTCTCGAGTAGAGCTAGCAAGTAAAACCCAAGTCCATACAGACCCATATGAACCCTATTACACGCAATGGTTAAAACAGGTTTCAAACCCATTTTTAATGAGTTTGGTGTGGGTTTAAGAAAAGTTAAGTTTTTTTATTTTTTTTTGGGGGGGAGGGAGGGGAGTTGGAATTAGTGGGTGGCTGGTAAGGCAGAGGCTTCAAGGATTTGAAGGCACATAACTATAGCAACATGGTCTAGTCAACTTGTTTGTACACCACATCGGCCACCCTCTTCCCCAGAACACCCCGCAAATGACACTTACCTTTTCCTTCATGCCTCTCCCTGTAGTCTTTTTCTTTCTATAACTCCCTCCCTCATACATAATGACACATTATACATATGCATCTACATATATATGCACGGGGTGAAAGAAAACTTTCTAGTGGCCATTGGTGGATTGAAACATAAGAGATTTGATATCTGGTATAAGATGAATAGGATAGAGATATATATATATGTATCCACATGCGTCTGAAAAATAACTTTCTGATGGTAATTGGTGTGTTAAGCACTTGAAAGACGAGACATGGATGGGTAAAGGTAAAAGCAGTTCGGGTAATTGAAAGATGAGAAAAATGGATAGGAATAGGACCCCAGGTGGTATGAGCACAGAGGCGCATGTTACAAAAGCCTGGTATTTAAGTGGAGAAGGGCAGAGGGATACGCCCATCATCCACCATGTTTCGAGCCATGTACTAGCTGGCCATTAGGGACATAGTATAAGAACAATGGGTTTTGGTACGTTGAGTAAGTCCGGCAGCCATTTTCTTAAAACCCAATTGACACCCAATCCTTTGAAACCCCTACACCACAGCATAATCACGAGCTAAAAAGTTTGTTTTATATTATATGCTCCCAAACTATACAATTCTTAAATGACCAAATGGAAAGGCTTAGGGAATCCATATAGTGTCAGTCATAGGAACAATAAAATAAATAAAAATCCATATTAAAACATCTCCCCTCAGACGTGCACATTTACATTCCATCGAAATTCTTCGGTACAACACCGAGAACAAGAAATGGAAAAACCAAAAGAAAAGAGAATGGGAAAGAAAGCTGTACATACTGGGAAGGCAAGGTCAAGCAATGCCGTTTGGTTACTTCCAAATTTTGTAAATAGCAGGCCACCAGGATGCGACTGTAAAGCATAAGATAAGGCAATCAGAATCACAAGCCAATTTCTTTATCCTGAAGGAATGCGAAAATAACTGTCATGCATACTTTCTCCTTTCGGTTGTCCGACTGGGTAAGGGATGCTATGGCAACAACATTCTCTGGCAAATGTTCGAGCTTAATCTTGAAAGCACCATAAGCCTCAGGATTTCCCACCATAGACTTCTCAATGTCTTTGATGAATAAAACTAGAGGACTACTTTTACTTTCATTTGAAGTAACCTACATATATAAAACAAAGTAAATAAACCAAGGACACTCACTCTGAAATGGAATAGTATCACGGAGAGGTATATTAGCAAATACCTCAAAGAGTTCATTGATAGCAAGTTTATCAATTTCATCAGTACTTGAGCTGTCAAGGCGGAGCAAGTCAGCTGTGGAAGAAAAAAAGATCAGGCCACCAAAAAGACATGCTCTCTTATTCGGCATAACTGAGCCAGGTAACAAAAGCGGACCATGAAAATTCTGATATAAACCAGGCAGTAGAGTATTACCGGCACAAAAGAACCCATGATCTTCATCGCACAGACCACCAAGATCATTACCCTCTGGAACTGATTTATCAAATCTGACACCAATTTTAGAGGACCCATTTTCCTCAAATGCAAGAACCACTTTGCCCCTGTAACCATATGTTGGACCCCTGGCAATCATGTGCGTTGATGACGTGATTTCAAAAATATAAGGAGTTACTGACAAATCCAATAGAGACATAGAAAAAGAATAACGAGAAAATTAATTAAACAAGTCAATCCATTCTGTGCACAAAGAATAACAAGAAAAAACCATTTTAATCCCCAGAGCAGTATTACCATATAAAGGCACAAAGGGGGTCATAGTTAAGAATCCTTGGTGCAGAAAAAACCTCATTATAGAAATACAGCATTAAATGCTCGTACGTACCGACATTATCGAAAATGTTTTAATCTTGTTTTCAATAAGGTACTTTCAAAACTATTTATAAGCCTTTCATGGCTAAAATGTTTATACCCATGTTCCTATTTTATTTTCACATTTAGAGAACGGATAAGGCTAAGGGAAGGAATCAAAAGATTTCAGACGATTCAACTTGTTCACAGCACTTAAAATTACATAAGTCAAACAGAAATTATGTTTTAAGTGTGTTGCAAGACAAATTCAAATTTTTATCTCTAATTGGACCTTTTGACAAATATTTGGCCCATAATGGTTCCATGAAAGTTTTGAAGTCATTACAGATTATACAGAGTAGTAATTTCAGAAAGTGGACTATGGAAGATCTGTCATACGCACATAAGATCACTCAATTTATATCAAATAAATAGAGTACTAGGGCTACTAAGCAACCACTAACTCAAAACTGATCCATAAAAATGATCCAAATCAGGAACTCAAGTACACAGCCATCAATGAGGTACTAAGATCAACTCCTCCGGTAGCACATTATAGGCTGCCCAAATAAAGTTAGGCACCTGTACAGCCACCCATGCAAATTATGTGTCTAACAGTGATACATGGAGTAGTAAATATCAGAGAATACTCGGGTTAATTGTGGAAGTCCATAATTCTATTCATATGAGTTTAACAAGACATTACAATTAAACAGTAAGTTCACATATGGAAATGATTCAAAATGCATCCTCAAGCATAGCATAGATAAGAATCAATGAGAGAACTGGACTAACATCTCACAGTAAAAAGATTCTAACAGAACTTATTGCAGTTACCTTAAAGGTGTTTGCAGCGGAGAAAAGCCTGATGAAGATCCAACATACTTCACTCTGTCACCTATCAAAATGACAGGTCGAGCATTAAGCACAAAACTTATAACCCAACATATATAAAATATGAATGGATGTTTTGTGTCATTGTCAAAGGAAGAGAGAGAGAGAGACCTTAAAAAGAATTCTCGCTATGAAACCAACAATTACCTTTTTTGAAAGTGTAGTTTTTTGACGAGGCAGTAGATGCCTCCTGCTTAGGCTGAGCATGAGAACTTATCGTTGAACCACCAGTTATATCCGCCTCAACACTTGAAGCTGGCTTCTTATTAAGATGCAGTGCCGCTGCTTGTGCAGCACGTTTAGCAAATACACTAGCTCTCCCTGGTTTTGAGCTTTCTTTCACAGGGTCGACATCTTTGGCAATTGAACCCTACATAGTATTAAAGAAAAAAGCAAATAAATTACAGGATAAAGAAAGTTCAATTACATTGACCTCGTACATCAATAATAACAAATATGTTCTGAATACCCGTCCCGCCCATTTCACGTAACACTGCAAAATAACTCTCACGTGATTATAGCCAGCAGGAAAGTTGATAGATTACTCTTTAAATATTTTGACCACCCTCCATATGATCGCTGAACATTTTGCAAAAGTTTAGATTGGATTGCCCTGAGCGGCTGAGCTGCCATCAAGCACCTCCCTCCCTGTTTACTTCTAACTTGGCTTGCGGTGGGCAGTGTGCATGTTCAGCGTTAATCAATACAAGCTAACTAACAAAATCCCTAAGAAACAAGGTAAAGGGTAGAGGGATATCCCAGCTACGATTGAAAATTTGCAGCCAAGTTTCTATGATTCTATCCCATTCTCTATTTCCCCATCGAAATGTTATCCCTGTTGCTCTTGAGGTCGAGGCTCAAACCAAAATGTTTTCCTTTCTTTCCCCCTCACCCACTCCCCCTTACACAAGCTTTTTTTCCCCTGACTTTCAAGCAATTTTGCATATGTTCTGTCAGCAAGTCAAGAGATGAAATGAACTGTCAAACATGTCCAAGTGAATTAAAATTGTTTGAATTGCACGAACGGCTAATGACTGTAAATCATGTCCTCTCTACTATGATCTAGTCCTCGAAATGAGTTATATCATTATACCTCTTACAAGTATATAGAAATGCAACACTAGTAAGCTTCCATGTACATTTCAGGTAACTGCATTACCTTGTAAGCTAAAACAGCTTGAGACCGGAACGTATGAAACAATGATTGCATGGTTGTGTTAAGGATGTGCAATTGAGCTTATGAATTGCAAATAAATGAACGGGCTTTGGCAAGAAAAATGAAATGTTCCCTCTAGTATCTGGCAAGGACATTTTTTACCTCGGGGACGTGTTTGAATTTCTTTTTCTTTCTTTTCTTTTAAGACCAGATTTCTTTGTTAAGAAATTGACCTTCCGCCTGACTCAACCGTAAAAGCTAGCTCATGAGGTGTGGATTACCCAAAACCATATAAGGAGACAAAAAACTCATCCTCAACCAATGTGGGATACTTAACACCTCCGCTCGCCCAGGCCTGCCTGGAGCGTGGGCAACATAGCATGCAGGCCCAACAATGGCACACACCATAACAGGAATAGACTTGGCTGTAACACCATGTTAAGAAATGGACCTTGCACCGAATTCAACCCAAACACTAGCTCATGAGGTGATGGATGCCCAAAACTACATAAGGAGACAAGCAACGATCCCTCAACCAATGTAGGACACTTATCATTCTATTCCTTATTCTCTATCGTTCGGCTGATTGAACTGGAATTCTTTTTCTTGCAATTTGCTAAATATTTCTTAATTCCACATTTTGCTTTCTTGGTTCCACCTCCCAAATTCTTAGATCATTTGTCTGGTTGATATTGGATATATATATTTCCACCTGAGATCCAGTAGCGATCCACTTCAGAAACAGCTTCACCATAATTCACGTAAAAGCTTGACCATGAGGAAAGAAGTATTTCTAAGTGGGAGAAAAAGACGAAGATGGTGTGGACTTAAAAAGGGCTTAGAATCCAACTTTTTGTCGTATGTCTGAGAGAGTGGGTGGGTGTACGGTTATCTTGCACAAGAGAAACAGAGTAGGTAGTGGGGTTTGCTATCAATGGAGAATAGAGAAAGTGAGCAATTTTATGTCCAAGAGATTCAACTACTGTATCTCATTTAAGCACAGTAGCTTCAGCGTACTCTCTCTTAAATGGTTACATTTTTTTAAGAAAAGATGCCTCTCTGCAAAGGGGCTTGCAGTATTTTTAGAGAGCAACCCTTTTTAAACTCAATAAACACGCCTTCCTATTTCCATTTATTACTAAAAAAATGAATTGAAAAACTGGAAATGGACTGTGCTCCAAAAACAATCTTAGCTTGTAGCATATTTCTCTTACAGTGTTCAACTACATTTCCACTATACATGAAATGAGGCGGGTAGGCGTCTGGGGTGTTCTAGTGGGGAAAAATATGAGGCCTCAACTGAGGAGTATATATATATGAGCCAAGTAACAGAAGATACTTACACCAGGCAGCAAGAGAGAATCAACTATCAGTAGCTTAGCACCAAAGTGTTTAGCAAGTGCTTTGGCCAATGTCTCCTGATAAATTTCTGAACCTGTGAGCAGTCATGAGTCAAAAATGTGATATTGATGGCTGGATAGAACTCAATAAAACTAGGAAGAGATTCCACATATATGGGCAATAACTACCTGCAGGACCTGATAGCAAAATCCTAGGGCACACTGTGGGGAGATCTGAAGTATATTTTGCAAACTTGTTACACTTCAAGTGTATATAAGTGGAAGCAATCAGAATATTCTTGGTGTTCTCGCTGTCATAGAAAAAAAAACATTAATAAGTACAGAAATCAATCAAACAAATTCCAGAAATACACGAGTACCAACTTTAACTTGAACAAACTAAATGTTGCAACGAGAAGTAGTAATGAAAACAACACTAAAGCAATATCAACCAGCAAATTAAAAATTAAATATAAAAAAAATGAGACCAATATTCACCTTAAATAATATGGAAAATTTTCAAATGAGACCTCAATATTGTCGAAATCAAGTACTCCTTGCTCTAAGGCATTTTTAAATGCTTGGCGCCTAGTTAAAGCCGAAATTGGAGGATCAAAATCCTTGAATAGCTCTCGGAAATCCCTTTGCTCCTCGAGAATTTTGGAAACACCACTACCAAACTCAGAAGCAGAAGATCCAGCAAGTACTCGCAGGAGAGGTCGCACCTTCCCAATCTCTGCATCAACTGAATCTAGTGCAATGTTATCAAGATTCAAGTTACCATTTCCAACATCAGGAGATGTCACGTCATTCTTCTCATCCACCAAAACACGAGTTACATCATTACAATCAGAAGCATCCTTCATATCAGTATCTAAATCATCTTTATCTGCCACTCCACTGGCAGCGGGTAGTATTGGCACCTCTGAACTTTGTTTTACATCCTTACCATTTTGAGATGATGGTGGGAGAAGAGACAACTCTTTTGGAAGATTTGCCAAAGATGCAAGGGTCGATGCAACTGCTACAGTGGAGGGATCCCTGGACCTTGTCTCAAGATGCAGTCCCTTGATTGATCCGCTATGAGCTTCCAATATGCTAACAGAACCAGCAAAACTCGCAGCAGATAAGTTGTCATCAAAGATCTAAAGTATAAGTCAAGGAAATGCTGGTAACTCCAGTTAATAGTAACCAAACTGGATTTCAAATCGTTTACATGTATATGTAACTCTCAAACACAATGATTTAAGGATACATAAGAATGTTGACCAGATGACCCAAAAACAACCTCATCACCTCCTTTGAGAGGGACAGTAGAATTTTTAGGGTAGACCTTGCCATTGACTTGCACGTCGCCTTTTTTTCCCATAACTTCAAGAAGAGTGATGGATACCCCTTTCTAGTCATAAAGAAACCATAAACAGAATGAATAATGTTGTTTCTCTACTACTAGTGGGAAACAAAGGAAAACATTGTTAAATGATGAACAAATACTACACTGAGACAGGACAAAGTAGCATCTTAAGAAAATTGAGGTTTACCTCTGTCTCAGTGTGCTTGAGATTACATAAAGTTTTACTAACAGTAGAATCTCCTATCCACAAGTCACTGCCACGACCTTGACCTACAGTATAAGTTGCGCGATGCATGACAACATGAGGATTCTGCAACGGCAAATAGAAGTTAATTAGTAAATTAAGTGGTTTATTTCACTAGAAAACTCATGAAAAGTAAGCATCTGGGATGTTGTTGATACTTGATATGTTAAATATATTAAGTGACCCAGCTTACTTTTAAAAGTGAAAAGAGCCCGATATAATTAAGATCTAAAGAATTTAACAACATATAAAGAAACACTTTTTAATTGTTAACATCCATATGGCTAATGTTAAGACAGCCAATTGAGTTGACCAGGGTCAAGCCACGTCTGCTCAACACGCTAAAAGTAGAATTCCACCCCAGATCCCCATATCATAAGAAGAATTATAACCAGACTTAAGTGAGTTAGTTGGAGTTAGATGAGACCAAAGCAGTCTGGAGGCAAAATAAACTGCACTTCGAGTCTAAAGTCTAACTCAACTTTCAAAAGGTTTCCATCACCAACTTATCATGTATAGATCTTCTCCTTTTTTGTATTTCAGCACTCATCTCACCCACCTGAGGCACTCATATTGGTTTCTTGGACAAAAATGAGACTCTACTTCACATTCTTATGCTTTTCTAGAAGTTCTTTTCCAGCACAAAAACAAACTTTATCGAAAAATGAAATGGAGCGCTCCGAATAATCTCAAATAACCCCTTCTTTGAACTAGCCTTAATTAATTTTATCAACAAAAACAAAAAAACAAATCAAAAAGAAAAAGAATATCTTTAATCAGCAACGAATATCTAGACTTTGCAACTACATTTAGAAATTTAATATCCCTAAACCAGACTATGGATCCACACCTACACTTTTTTATACAATTTAGCGGAAAACGGAAACTAGTGTGTTCTCACGCATTCCCTACATGTAAACATTAAACAACAAAGATTTTCAGAAGAAAATTGTATAAAATCAGAATCAAGACATTCAATTAAAGAGGAGGGAGTAACTCAATATCAGAAGTCGAAAGGTAAAAGATGGTTTTTAGGTTGAAGGTACAAGCCCTGTGCTAATCATTTCATTGAACATGAACCAAGACAATGCCAAATGTAACAAAGAGTTTAGCGTTGAGCTTCAAAAAAACCAATTCGGCTATATACAAAAAAGGAAGTTTCTTTTTGCCAAATTATAAGTAAAATAAAAGAAAGCCCTGGATCTTCCATCGGATTTTCGACTCCTCCAAACGGCATTTGTTCCTCTCTCCATATCTTTTCAACTTCTTTAGACATCCTTTCTTCCACTCTTCCATATCATACAAAAACGGCACCACTAAACTAGCCTCTACATTTTCCTCCTCTGTCCCTCATTCTCAAGCTCCAAATATTCCTCGTCACTCCTTATTCTCAACTCCAAGTCACCAGGATCTCACCGGTTCCCATTGGCAGTGTGCTAGCTAACGGTTACTATTTTTGTGTCAACATTTGACCAAGATCACATATTTACCAAATTTCATCTTAAAATTCTTCTGGAATTTTCACTACTTTACCCAATTACAAGAATCAAAGATAAACATATAGAAAGCTTAAGATAAGAAGCAAAACCTACCTGAGAGCACTGTGAAACAAGTTTACCCCATGCAGCAGCACCAACATTAGATTTCAGCTGCCGCTTCTTTCCCCGATTCAATGCCGATTCTTTTGCCTTAGACTTCTCCACATCAATCACAGAATCACCTAAAACCCATCACACAAAAATTCAAGAAACCAACACAAAAAACAAAATTCAAAAGATCAATTTTTTTTTTAAAACCCAAAGCACATGCAAGGAAAAAAATTGTACCTAAAGTCATGGGTGATACCAAAGGCTCGTTTGCCGCTTCAGTTTCCAGCGATTTTTGTGGCACGTCAGCAGCAGCGGCCAGATCAGCTGATCGAACCTCTTGTTCAGCAGATTCAGGTCCTGATTCATTCAACTCACCCTGGATTTTCTCCCCAAGCGTATCATTAGTCGACGATGACAATGCCTCCGCCGCCTACAAAGCGGATCAATTTATATAGAAAAATTCAAAGGAAAAAGAAATCTTTTACGCAGGGTACATGCAGGCATGTCAAAAGAAATTCAAGATTTAGTGGTCTGGTCTATTAAATAATAGGAGTACGATTTTTAAAAATCTGTTCACATGAATTTAACCCTAAATCTGAATCTGTTAGGAGTTATCAGAAAAGAGAAACCCTAACCTTGGAGCGCTTGCCGTTAGAAATAGGAGAGGAGGGAGAAGAGAGAGAACGCTTGGAGGACGAAGAGCTGCGTCTGGTCTCAACCATGTTTGATGTTTTCTCCTTCTTCTTCTACAGATCCAAAGAATTAGAGAAATGAAGCAAAAATCGATTTGGATGTTAGGAGTAATAAATAGAGAATTCTAGTGTGTGTGTGGGGGGGGGGGGGGAGGAAATGGGGAGAGAGAGAGAGAGAGAGAGAGAGAAGGGGAGAAGGTGAATGATTGCGTGAATATCAGTTATAGCGTTCCGTCTGTTTGCTGAATTTATATGCTGCTAAGTTTTAAAGTGGCAAGGACCAGCTGCTAGCTAGTGCCTAGTAGTAGGAATTAGGGAACGAGTCTCTTTTTTTTCATTTGAATTTCGTTTGTCGAAATTAAATAGTACCGTTATATTTTTTTGGTAAAAACCGTAAGTTAAAAAAAGTTTTAAAGAAAATAAGGGTGTCAAATGAACAAAATGAGTTAATTTTTGACAGAGTTAAAACAATTTGAGTCAACAAACATGTCAAAACCTAATTCATCCAAAGTTTACTTTGATTGGGTCGAAATGGGCTAAAGAAATCAACCTACTCAATTTGATTTAGATTTAACTTTTGTTTAATCAAAAAATAAGATTTTTAGTCGAAGAATATTTTTAAAAGAATTCGGATTACTAATAACCAAATAATTCCTCACTTTCTCAATGATTTGTATAAAGAAAGTAAAATTAGCAAAAAGTAAAAAAGAGTAGTTGATTGTAATAAGCAAGAAAAGTGAATATATTTCCTTAATACTCAGAATATTCCTTTACAAGTGAAATTTTCTCCCTTATATAGGAGTTTACAAATATATTATTTCCTACCATTTATGATGGAATCATTATGAGCATTAATGATATTAATGATCCGTTATAATTGGTAATCGTAACTGTTCATAAAGATTTTGTCACGATTCTCATTCTCCTTCCTCATTAGTTGGAAGTTCACGAATCTTCCCTCTTTACAATTTTGATTCATTCTGCATGTGCCTCTTTAGTGACCATTTTAGGTTCAAATATATCTCGTGGTGTTTACCTCGTACCTCATGTGCTTCATATATCTTTTGAATAAATATTCCAGTTGTTATTTCCTCATGGTTCCACGTACCACGCTCTGTCAGCTAAATATAATACCACGTGTATCATTTATTTACCACCAATACAGGTAGTCCCCCCACTTACCGAATATTCTACAATCGAATATTTGGGAAGTGCTATGTATTTATGGCGGGAATTCTTTGTCGTTGTTTCCCAAGCATCATTGTGCTTTCTTCAGAATCAACACGTCGTATGTCAATTCCATTTAATGCATATGCCACATGGATTTTGATGATTGGATTTGCGGTACCTCATCGTTTTTAGGGCTTTTTTGCGGCTGTGTCAGTCACGAAGTGACGGTTTCATTATGACGCTTCATCATGACCTACTTTATATGATGGTTACTTCTTCTTATAAATACCTCGCATGCCTTCGATTTTACCAAACCTTCATTCTACAGTGCTCTTCTTCTTCATTCATCCTTCTTTTTCAGCACATATTGCTTTGTTAATTCCTTATACAATTGTGTCTTCATCAAATCTTGATCCTCACAAAGTAGTAATTATTGATGAATTTCCTCCTTCGTATGCTCCTGTTAGGAGTATAAGAGGTGAAAGACCGCATAGTTTAGGATCTTTGTCCATTCGTGGTTCTTCTTCTAAACTTAGGGCTTCTTTAACCCCTAGATCTTCTGCTAGAAATAGGGAATCAAGTGAACCTATACGTGAACCAACAGTTGATGAAATCGTTCCGCAAGAATTTTCTTTCTCATCTGATCGTGAAACGATTAGAAACCAAGTTTCTTCTTTAGCCTCCATGAGCGTGTCGATCTTTATCCTACCCAAATTACCACTTGTTTGATCTTTCTCGTTCGAAGAGAATGTTACTGGAAGTTTGATTTCTCAGTTTTAGTTCTTGGTTCAAACCAAAGAATAACTTCATATAAGACTGGTTATTCCTTTGTTTACACATATCCTTTCACTTTAGGTTTTAGACCATCTATCGACACAGTAATTATTGATTTTTTCCGCTTCTTTAATTTTGCTAAGGAAAGATTGGTCTCATTGTTTGGAGGGTTGTTGCATGTCTTCGATATTTATCCAACTTGGATTCTATGCCTTTCACCTTTCATCACTTGATTCATCTTTCTCCCCTGAATTATTTTGTGAAGGGGTCTTTACTCTCGTGGCCAGAAGCAAGAGGGTGTTGGTTAGCTCTGAGGATGATAAAGACTGTGGCTGGTATCCCCGCTTTGTCGTTGCTCCCACAAGTGCTTTGGTGGGTGAAGAGAATATGCCATTTCCAAAAAAGTATAATTTTGCACGTAAGTGTTTTTTCCTTATCTTTCTTTCTCTTTCTTGAAAAAAGAAAAACTTATACTGTCGTGTTTACTCTTTCAGCAACCATGAAAGTTTTCGAGGAGATCCCTACCTTCCGTGCTTGGGTTGAAAAGGTATTATCAGTTGCTCCCATGGAGAGAATGTCCTGGAAATACCTTTCTCATAGGTTTGGATGGAAAGTCAAAATTCATGGTACCCTTCATTTTTAATTAATCTTCTTCTTTTTGTGCAAATTTTGGAGTTCCTAACTTTTCTTTTTTGCTTGGTTTTCCCATTCGTGATGTCAGCCCCTCATCTATTACTTCTTCAAGACTTTCTGTATCTCTCGCTCAAGAGATGATTTTGAGCTCTTCATCGGAAAAAAAAGTTGACGGAGCCCGTGACTCTAAAGGTGAAGAGGAACAGGAGAGGGGTTTTTAGTGCGTAGGCCTCGGGTTAGGAGGCGCGTTATTTCAGATGATAAATCCACCTTCCTCCAAGTTTTGTACCTTCTAAGATTTTAGATGAGCCCGAAAGTGCTACGTTAGTGATTTCTGATGAAGAGATGAATGCTCTTCCTCGTGATTCTATTGATCAGTTGTTTACCTGCGATTTTGATAGTGAAGACTTTGGTCACATTTCTGAAGAGTTGCACATTGCTTCTCTTGCAATGTCAGTCCTCATTCGTTCTCAAACTACCCTACCTGTTGTTATTACTACTGCTCCCCCCGTGACTGCTTCCACTTCCTCAACCATTCCAATTGTTACTACTTCTCATGCAGAAGTTGGCCCTCCTGGTAGCAATAAATCAATGAAGAAGATTACCATTAAAGTCCCTGAGAGTGGAAATTTGCTGAAAAATCTGGTCAAGCTGATGTATGGTTGAAGCCTTTGCTTGGCCCAGTAGCGAAGGCAAAGTTGGAAAGTCACAGTTCTTTGACTTGGATGAATGATATTGTTCATTCATCTCTGAAGGTTCAAGTTTTACTTCTCTTTTCTTGATGGCTATTTACTTTTG
Source organism: Nicotiana paniculata (assembly GCA_005239505.1). Taxonomy (NCBI): domain Eukaryota; kingdom Viridiplantae; phylum Streptophyta; class Magnoliopsida; order Solanales; family Solanaceae; genus Nicotiana; species Nicotiana paniculata. The sequence goes on along the minus strand of MDKI01017251.1, from coordinate 14,044 downwards.
TTTAACCATAACTTCTTTCCTTTCTTTTATAGATCAATTTGATAGGCACGGAGCTTATGAAAAGGATTGTCCGTACTGAGCAACAAATCATTGATTATCGTACCGAAGCTGACAACTGGAAGGAGCAATACGAAGGTCTTCAATTGGAGAAGAAAGTTTTGACTGAAGAGAATTGTGTTTTGGAATAACAAGTGAAGATCATTGGGACAGAATTGGCAATTGAAAAAGCTTATTCAAGTCAAGTTGGCAAAGACAAGGATATCCTTAAGTCTTCATTTGTAGAGCAGCTTTCTAAAGCCAATGGAGAGATAAGGGTTTGAAATAACTTCTTAACTAGAAGGAGATTTATGTCGGAGAGTTAGTTCAAACACTTACCCAAGCTCAAGAAGATCTCTGTGCCTCTTCTAATAAGATCAAATTCTTGGAGAGATCCCTCGCCCCTTTGAAGACTTCCTATGATGATTCTATAGTTGAAAAAGAAGAGTTGAAGCCCGAGATTGACCAGTGGGAGAAAGATTACGAAGCTCTTGAAGATAAGTTGACACTCGATGTGAGTTGAGCTTTTTTGAATACCCGCCTCGAGACTTCGATGGAGGCTAACCAGGAAGGCTTCGACCTGAACGTTGAGATTGTCAAGGCTAAATAAACGATTGAAAAAACTCAGCAAAGTCAAAGCTTTTCCTCACCTGAGGTTGACGTTTCCGGAGGTGATGATCTTATTCCATGGTGAAGTTAATCTTCAAGCCCCTTCTGCCCAAGCTGAATCTTCTCCCATTGCTGATGATGCCACATTGGATGATGCCCCTTAGTGTTTTTCACAATTTAGTTTTATTTGAAACTTTTTGATGGGAAGTTTTTTTTCCTTTTTAAATGGATGGTTAGTTTTTACCCCTATCTTGTTTTGGGGTTTGATAACAAACTAGTAACTTGGTTTTGGCCAAGTTTTTTCTAATATACTTAGTTTTGGCCAAGTTTAATATATAAACTTTTGTTTATTTTGATGTTGAGTTTTTGTTTTACTCTTTGTCTTGCATTTAAAAATGCTTTAATATTTCGTCATTTTGATAGACACGGATTTTTATAATCGACACTAATGAAGAAGACGTCTCAACTTCATATTGGTGTAAATATATGAATGAAGTAGGAAAAGAAATACTTTGAAGAAGTTTCATGAATAATTTGAGGAAGTTTCATGCTTTGAACTTTCAAATTATATAACACTTTTCATGTATACAAATAACTTTTTGTACAACATCTACAACTCTTTCATAATCGTTTTCTTTGTAACATATTTCAAAATTTATAGTCTTTCTTATGACCCATGACTAATTAATGCCCTTAACCTAAAAACTCGTAGGATCTTGAAATGTAGCTTATGTCCGCGAGTTTACACCTTATCAAGGCTATTACAAAGGTTTTTGACTTAGGCTTATTTTCTGGCTCTTGACTTTTGACTTTTGGGCTGATCCAGGCCTGAATTCTGACTTTTATTATTCTTTGCCTTCGTATCTACAGTACCCCAAGTGTTAGATCTTTGAAGTATAAAATCTCGAGCACTTTATTATTCATTCCATTTGGTCCATTTCATGAAAGGAAAATACATAGGGACTTGGAGATATACTTTTGGATGATGCCTGCTTAAACCTTTTTATTTCCATCAGAAAAGTTGTAACCCAGACTGGGAATAATTTTGTATCTCGCGTGTCTTTGAGGTATAATATCATCATTTGGTATGGGCTAGCTTTTTGCCTATCATTTAAAATGGTTAGTATAATTTAAAGGAATAAAATAAATTCATAATTGATCGATACCTGACTTTGGGTACTTCCTTTGCCTAGAAGTAATACTTCTTTAAATGAACAACATTCCAATTCGAAGGTAGTACCTTGCCTTCCATGTTCTCCAACTCATAAACACCTTTTCCAACGATATTTCGAATCCTGCAAGGACCTTCCCAATTTGGACTCAACTTCCCTCCACCAACTGTTTTTGTTGATTGAAAAACCTTTTTGAGAACTAAGTCTCCAATCTTGAAGTATCTGAGATGAGCTTTCATGTTGTAGTATCGCTCAATAATTTGTTTATGAGCTGCCATTCTTATTAGAGTTGCTTCCCTCCTTTCCTCGAGTAAGTCTAAATTTGTTCTTATCTCTTCATTATTTGATTCTTCAGTTGCTTGTGTAAATCTTGTACTTGGTTCACCTATTTCAATTAGAATTAAGGCTTCAACACCATAAACCAGTGAAAATGGAGTTTCTTTGGTGCCTGTCTTTGATGTCATTTGATAAGCCCATAGTACTTCTGGTAATACCTCGGGCCAATTTCCTTTTGATTCTTGTAATCTTTTCTTCAAATTATTAATAATAATCTTGTTTGTTGATTCAGCTTGTCCATTAGACATGAGATGGTAAGGTGAGGAAGTTATTCATTTGATTTTCCAACTCTTAAAAAAAAATATGTGACTTTCGTGCCTATAAATTGTGGGCCATTACCACATACGATTTCTATTGTCACTCTGAATCGGCATATAATGTTTCACTAAATAAAATCCATGACTTCCTTCTCTCACACCTGTTTGAAGTCTCCTGCCTCTACCCATTTGAAAAAATAATCTGTTAACACTAACAAAAACCCTACATTTCCTTTAGCTTGTGGTAGTGGTCCCATGATATCCATTCCTCACTTCATGAATTGCCACGGGAAAATAACCGTATGTAATAATTATGTTGGGCGATGCATGTTATATCCATATCGTTGACATTTATCACACTTAGCTACAAAATTTTCTGAATCTTTTTCCATTTTCGGCTAGTAGTATCCTACTCTAATTAAAGTTTTTACCAAGGATCTTCCTCCTGCGTGATTTCCACAATGTCCCTCATGTACTTCTCTCATCACATATTATGTCTGAGCAGGTCCAATGCATCTTGCTAAAGGTCCCCCCGAATATCTTTTGATATAAATTTCCTAGAATTAAGCAATAACGGGCAGCTTTTCGTCGAAGCAACTGAGACTCTTTCTTGTCTTCAGGTAAGGTTCCACACTGCAGAAAATTAACAAATTCGTTTCTCCAGTCCCAAGTTAAATTATTAAAATTTACCTCATTTTTATCCTAGTCTAGTGCTGAATGAAACAAATGTATTACGATAGCATTTTCTGCATTTATTATTTTTGAAACTGACGCGAGATTAGCTAGTGCATTTGCTTCCGCATTCTCCTCCCTAGGTATTTGCACAATTTTCCATGATTGTTATTTTTGCAATTGACGCGAGATTAGCTAGTGCATCTGCTTCCGCATTCTCCTCCCTGGGTGTTTGCACAATTTTCCATGATTGAAACTGTCTTATCAATTCTCGTGCCTTTTTTCAAATATTGCTGCATTCGTGCCTCTCTAGCTATGTAAGTTCCGTGCATCTGGTTAACTACCAGTTGAATCACTTTTAATTACGATTTACTCTATAGCGAGTTCTCGTGCTAGTTCCAAACCTGCAATCACATCCTCGTACTCTGCTTCATTGTTAATAATGGGATAACATTTTATTGCTTGTCTTATACTTTCTCCCGAATATGGGATTAAAATAATACCTAAATCTGCTCTTTTAACATTCGAGGAGCCATCAGTAAATAGAGTCCATGTACATGGATTAGACCCGGTGAATAACTATAGTTCCTTTTCTGCTTTAGGAACTATTTATGTGTTGAAATCCCTCTACAAAATCTGCTAAAATTTGTGATTTTATTGCAGTTCTAGGTTGGTACATGATATCATATTCGATGAGTTCTATAGCCCATTTAGCTAATCTTCCTGACAATTCTTGTTTATGTAATATATTCCTTCGAGGATAGTAAACAGTTACTACGGAGATAGGGTGACACTGAAAATAAGGTCTCAACTTTCTAGATGACGTAACTAATGCCAAAGCAAGTTTTCCTAAGTGAGGATATCGAGTCTCAACATCCAACAAAGATTTACTAACATAATAAATTGGAGGTTGTTTACCTTTATCTTCTCGTACTAAAATCACACTTACTGCCATTTCTGAAACTGCGAGATAGACGAGTAACCTCTCTCCATCCATTGGTTTAACCAACAGGAGTGGATTTGACAAATATGCTTTTAGATTTTTGAGGGCTTGTTGGCATTCTTCAGTCCATTCAAACTGATTTTGATTTTTCAGTACGTCGAAAATTTCTTCAATGGCTTTGATATGTGCAAGGCTTACTTCAATACCTTTGTTAGATACAAGAAAACCTAAAAACTTACATGAAGCCACGCCGAAGACATGTTTTTCTGGATTTAATTTCATATTATATATGAGGAGGATTTCGAAGGTGCTTGAAAGATGTTGAAAGTAATCTCATGCTCGTGCAGATTTGACTAGCATATCATCGATATATACTTCCATAGTTTTTCCTAGGTGTTCTTTAAATATTTTGGTCACCAATCTTTGATATGTGGCCTCAGCGATTTTCAAACCAAAATGCTTAACTTTGTAGCAATAAGTCCCCATGTCTGTAATAAATGAAGTTTTCTCCTCATCTAGGGGATCCATTTTTATTTGATTATAACCTGAATATGCATCTAAAAAACTCAACAACCCATGACCTGCGGTAGGATCAATCAATTGATCTATATGTGGTAAAGGGAATGAATCTTTTAAGCAAGCTTTATTTAAATAAATATATTCTACACAATCTCACCATTTACCATTCTTTTTTGGAACTACCACACCATTAACTAACCAGTTCGGATATTTTACCTCCCATATTGAACCGATTTTTAAGAGTTTTTGTACCTCATCCTGAATCACTTGATTCTTGAAAGAGCCCTGCTTCCTCTTCTTTTTCTTGACAAATATGTAGGATGGATCTTCATTCAATTTGTGAGTCATCATCTCCGGAGGTATACCTGTCATATCTGAATACGACCAGACAAAACAATATGTGTTAGCTTTTAAAAATTCAACTAGCTTACCTCTAATATTCTGGGCTCAGCTTCGCTCCTATATAAACTTTTCAGTCTAGCCATTGTTTGAATATTACAATAGCTTCGATCTCTTCAATTTTTGTTTTGATGTTTTCATTCTCCTCTGGTTCTTGAATGACACCAGGTCTTGAATCCATATTTGTTTGCCTTGAGCCACTTTCAGATGAGATCTGATTTACCACGTCTTCAACGAGATTCTCGTTTGTATCTTTGCTTGCTTTGTGTGAATCCACCACTAAATTGTTATTCTTAGAAACTTGTTGATCTCCTCGGATTTGTTAAATTCCTTATTTTGATAGAAACTTAATAACTTGATGTAATGTAGACGGTACAACATCCATGTCATGAATTCATGGTCTCCCAAGAATCACATTATAAGTCATGTTCGTGTCTAATACTTGAAATTTCGTATCTTTGATGACTCTTTCTGCAAATGTGGTTAGCACTATCTCCCCTTTTGTAATAACGGTTGAATTATCAAATCTAGATAAGGAACGTGCTTTTGGTACCATCTTGTCGCCAATTTGCATTGCGCTCACCACTCGTAGAAGAATAATATTTACGGAGCTACCTGAGTCAATTAAAGCTCGTTTTACATTAGTATCATGTACAAGTAAATATATTACCAGAGCATCATTGTGAGGAATCATCAAGCCTTATGCACCATCATCAAACGTTATACTATCTTCCTCCAAAACTTGACGAACCCGATTCCCATGGGTTACTCTGAACTTCGACATCTTTTTTGTAGTTGTGTATGTTACACCATTGTCTTCTTCTCCTCCGCTTATCACATTAATTGTTCTTTTTAGATATGGGGGTTTTGGAGGTTCTTATCTATTTTTCATATAAGATTGTTTACCTTTATTTCTGAACAAGTCTGTTAAATATCCCTGCTTTAGCAAATGCTCTACTTCACCTTGTAACAATTTGCAATCCGTTATTTTATGGACATGGTCGTTATGAAACTCGCACCAGAAATATGGATTTCTTTTGCTTGGGTTTGATCTCATTTCCTTTGGCCACTACACCTTATCTATCATACTCCTTATAACATCTACCAACTCGGATGTGCTAATAGTGATACTATAATCTCTAATCATTGCATTTGTGTTGGTATCTCTATCACGTACATCTCGTTCCTTTCTGAACCTGGATGATGACCTCGTATCTCTGTTCCTCGATCTAGGGTCAGACCGTGAGTCTAGCCCCGTGGGTCCCATACAAGGCTCGTATCTATTTTTACCGGACCTATTTTTAGATTCTGACCGCCTCGAATTTGTTCTTTCATCAACCCTTGACTGTGCGACTATGTCTTCTTCAATCCGCAACTTGGTGCTATACCTGTTATATACATCGTCCCATGTTGTTGCAGGGAATTCTCGTAAGCTTTCCTTGAGTCTTCTCGTGGCTTCTGAACTTTTTTCATTCAGATTACTTGCGAATGCCATGACTGCCCAATTATCAGGTACTCGCGGAAGCATCATTCTTTCACGTTGAAATCTATCCACAAATTCCCTTAGTAACTCAGTATCTCCTTGTTTTACTTTGAAGATATATTTCATCCTCTTTTCAACTTTTTGAGCTCCCGAATGTGCTTTTCTAAATAAATCTGCAAGCTCAAAAGAATTAATAGAATTTTCAGGTAAAAGAGAATACCATGTTATTGTCTATTTCGTGAGTTTTTCTCCAATTTTTTTGACCAAAACTGACTCAATCTCTTGTTTGGTCAAATCATTGTCTTTTACGCCTGTTGTGAATACAATTACGTGATCTCGTGGGTTAGTTGTTCCATCATATTTTAGGATGTCATGCATTTTGAACGTCTTAGGAATGGGCTGTGGGACCACGCTCGACTTCCAAGACTGTTGTAAATATTTACCAATATCCACTCCCTTAATCACTAGCGGTACACCATGTATTTGTTCAGTGCGGTCGTTTTGCTCTTTCATCTATTTCTGCAAAGTTAGTACCGAAATTTGTAAATCAAAATTATTCGGTATACCTAGCCTCCCATCTCGTGATTCAATGGGAGCTCCCCCGCTTCCTGAATTAGCAAGCCCCGAGCGCGGATTTTCTATGGTTGCAATATTATCTGGGGGAGGAGTTGGTGGTGCAGTTGTCAATCCCCTCACAAAAGCTTGGAGAGCATTGTTCCCATGATCATCAATCAATTGTTTCAGGGCCTCTTGCTCGACAATCTGTTCATCTCCATGTTGTTCATTTGTGTGAGACGCGGATCTTTCAGATGTTCCTTCTCGCGAATGACATGGAGATTCTTGTGGTGAAGGAATTGGAGATCCTCCATCCTGTTGGTTATTGCCATTGACAGTTGACATGAATTGGTTTTGAGAGAGAAGGATTTGGAAAGTAGATAGATTATCAGATTTCCGGTAACGGAACCAATTTATTTAACCAAAAAATAATTTTTTTAGTCAAAGCCTGTTTTTAGAAGAACTCGGGTTATTGATAACCAAATAATTTCTCATTTTCTCAATGATTCGTATAAAAGGAAATAAAATTGGCAAAAAGTAAGAAATAGTAGTTGATTGTAATAAGCAAAAAAAAGTGAATATGTTTTCTTAATGCTCATAATGTCCCTTTACAAATGAAATTCCCTCCCCTTATATAGGAGTTTACAAATATAACGTTTCCTACCATTTATGATGGAATCATTATGAGCATTAATGACATTAATGATCCGTTATAATTGATAATCGTAACTGTTCATGAAGATTTTGTAACGATTCTGATTTCCCTTCCTCATTAATTGGAGGTTCACGAATCTTCCCTCTTTACAGTCTTGATTCATTCAACTCGTGCCTCTTCAGTGACTATTTTAGGTTCAAATATTGATTCCCTTTTATCTCTTGCTTCATATATCTTTTGAAATAAATATTCCAGTTGGCATTTCTTTATTGTTCCACGTACCACGCTCTGTCAACTAAATATAATTCCACGTGTATCATTTATTTATCACCAATACAACTTCAACTGCACCGCTTGAAAAATCAAATCGTAAAACAAACTCTACAATTTCATCACAAGAATTTATTGGAAAATCCTAAAATAAATCAAGTAGGCTTCCAAGATCTTGGATGATAGGAATCATAGATGGAAATTAGGTGATTTTTTCTTTTTTCCTAGTAGTTGTTTGTTGTTCCAATAAGTAGGTTCATGCAATATTTGTTACAATCTAGTTTTCACACATCACTTCTCGTTTCATTTGCTCAGAATGAACTTGTGCCAATGCTACGACAATTTATATTCTAAAACCGACACATTGGTATCGACTTTTATATATTACTACCTTCTATGTTTTTGCTAATGAGTCTCAAATATCTATGCAATTTGCATTTTAATCTCTTCCAAATTTCCTTTTTTTTATAGATTTAAATAGGATATTAAAGTAAGTTATATTATACTATTACACTATATTCTCGTGGTCTATGCATTGTTCTATTGTTTATTTTACTTACAGACCCAAATGTGAGATTGAGACATATTGATTTTTTTTTTAACATATTGAGTTTAATCTGTTCACAATCTTACATTACCTGCTGCCAGTTATGCCCTTTTTGTAGTATATGGTATGTTGAAACTAAAAACGGCTGGGCGTCTTACTTGCAGGGGTCGTTTGGCATGAGGTATAAAAAAATATAGTGCTGGTATAAAATTTTAATATTACTTTAATACTTTGTTTGGTTAGCAAACTTGATATAAGTTATTTCGAGATTAAAATCAGTACCGGAATAATTTATACCTTGTAGGGAGTGGGATAATTAGTGCTGAGATATTTCTTAGAAATTATACAATTATCATTTTTAATACACCATACCAAACAGTCAATAAAAACAATATCAGAATAACTAATTTCAGCACAACTAATCTCAATATAATTTATCTCAGCTTCAAACCAGACGACCCCTTAAAAGTAAGACGCCTAGCCGTTTGATTTTGAAAGACAATAAGACGTCTAGTTAAATACCATAATTGTACTCTAAGCTATATCCATAATTTCTTTATTTCTTATGGTTCCGTGAAATTGCAGCTTTCCTCCCAAACATTATTTTGTTTTGCTAGTTTACAACCCTTTTAACTTAACACTTAATCACGTACTAAAATCAAAGACGGATTCAGAATTTTAACTTTATGGATTCTTACAACAATCTCAAGTTAATTTACATGATAACTAGACCAACAAACTGAGTTCCAAACCAAATATTTTTATACTTTTAATATATTTTTTATTACAAATACAAAAATTATGCAAAAATTATTGGGTTCACACGAAACCATAATATTTGATCTAGATCTTCCCCTGACCACAAGTTCCAAAAATTGACTTGCATTAACTTTCGGAATTTATTTTATTTTCTCGTTCTTGAATGGTGTACTTTAATACATTAATTTCTTGCATTTGAATAATAAATTTTTTGTTCAAATCATGATATTACAATTATGAAAAGTATTTGAAGTTGGAAAGATTACGAGCTTAATTTGGCAAGTAGAGTTAGTAAACTAATAATAGTATACAAAACGTTTAGTTGATGTATACTCTATTTTCAACGCAAGATTGAAGGAGTTTGTACCTTTTTAAACCTATTGATGATTGGTATGAGCCGAAAATATAAACAACTACCCCTAACACAAAAGTATACGTTTGGTGACCAAGAAATTCTATTGTCTTTTTTACCTTGCATCACTGAAATAAATTTATTTTAATTTTCTATTTTCATAACAAAGTTCAACGATGTTGTTAATTTTGAAAATTTTCTTCAAAATCTAAGGTTAAATGTAACTAGTGTGAATTGTTTAGCATATGTAACGAAAACTCTGTCAGATCTAAAACTATTGAAATGTATATTCCTGGTGTCAAAGTATAGCTCGTTCACCATTTACATATTGCTTTATTTAACAAAATTATAAATTACGTAGGCAATGTTAGTATTTGCAAAATAATTTCGGAGAAGAAAAACAACGTATAAACAGATTCGAGCCCACTGAATTCACAGTGTTTACTTAAAGAACTTAATCCCCTCCTAGTACCTGAGGTTATGGATTATTTCCTCCCAAGATAGAACGGATTACACACTGGCGTACCGGTACTTCAAACCCCAGTGTTTTAGCGAATACAATAATCGGTAGCAAATCACACTTAATGTTGCTTTCTTTCAGTTAAACAATGCAGAAGAAAGGAGGAGAATTCAGAATTTCGTAAGGAAAATCTTAGGGATGACCTGCTATTTATAGCCAACGGGTTGGGTTTAAATGAAGAGGTTCAACTCTTCAAGATGACCGTTCACGTAAACGGCTATTACGTAAAAGGCTATTTATGCAAAATAAAAACGGGAAATTAAAATCGGAAGGAAACTTTAAATTATTGTTTTAAAAACGGTCGATTTAGATTAGCTATTAATATTTAACAATTTGAAGCCGAGCCAATCGAGCGAGCGACGACGCGAGACTCGCTTTCTTCTCAACTCATTAACAACTAGAAGAAGTGTAATTATATATATAGACAACAAATGAGCTTTCCTCCTCCAATGTGGACAATGGTTATGTAAAGGAGGAAAATCAAATTTTCATTTTCTCCTCTGTTTATTATTTACCCTCTTTTAAGCTAAACCAAGCTTAATAACTCAACAATCCACCACATAAATGGTAAATGGCTATATCATGGAAATACATGAAAACTATGTGATTCGCAAGTAAAAATTAATCGCATCTGGATAGATAGGTTTCCCTTTGAAATTTTCGTAGTGAGCTTATGTCGGATATACTCGGTATATCGGTAGATTTGATATCTTTGAACCGTCAAACTTTGGTGTATACCTAGACAACCATAAGTCACGCAATCAACCCTTAACCGTCTTTTGTTCTCATTATTGTGTTTGTTTCAGCCATGAAAACCGCATGGTTTCATAAGTGCGTAGATAACTGGCCTTACAAAATTCTCCTTAAAGCGGCTAACACTTCACACTTACATAGGTGATTCCAAAACATGTCATCCCGTAGATATACTATTTGATATACCCCGTATCAAATTTTGAAACCATTAAAAATCCTTAATGTTTTATCCTTGATACTGAACATTGTCTCATCACGATAATTGACCAAAAATTTTAGTTGACAATGTTGAACCGTCATTAATGACTTTGTTTCATCTCCTTGAACCTAGATCTTGGGATCTCCAGTCTTTTAGGTAGAGTTACCGCCACAATGACTTATACTCGCCATAGTTCCATTCCCCTCGATGATTTCTCAACTACCTCTCTAGTTAGGCCGTTCGTAAGTGGATCTGACACATTATCGCTTGACTTTACATAGTCAATCGTGATAATTTCTCTAGAAAGTAATTGTCTAACAGTTTTATGTCTTCGTCGTATATAACGAGATTTCCGGCTATACATAACGCTCCCAATCCATATAATTGTCGCTTGACTATCGCGATGAATACATATTGAGGCCAACGGTAGGCCAAAATGGAATATCTTCCAAAATATTTCGGAGCCATTCATCTTCTTCACCGGCTTTATCTAAGACTATGAACTCAACCTCCATTGTAGAATGGGCAATACACGTTTGTTTGGATGACTTCCAAGATACCGCTCCTCCACCAATAGTGAATACATATCCACTTGTGGATTTAGAACGTTGAATCGTTGATCCGATTTACACCACAGTATCCCCAATTAGTGCATGATATTTATTGTAATGCAAAGTAAAGTATTGGGTATGTTTTAAGTATCCCAAAACTCGTTTCATTGCCATCCGGTGAGATTGACTTGAATTTCTTGTGTATCGACTCAATTTACTTATAGCACAAGCTTTATCAGGTCGAGTACAATTCATGAGATACATTAAATATCCCAACGCACGAGCATAATCTAATTGTGATATGATTTGGCCTTTGTTCTTTGCTAGTGCAAGATTCATGTCAATTGGAGTCTTTGCAACTTTAAAAGCTAAGTGCTTGAATTTTTCAAGTATTATTTTAATGTAATGAGATCGCGGTAATGCATGACCTTGAAAAGTCTTATGGATCTTAATACCCATAATTAAATCGGCAACTTCCGAGTCTTTTATATCAAACTTGTTAGTTAGCATATGCTTAATCGCATTTATGTTGTCAATGTCATTACTCATTATCATTCACATATAAGCAAACAACGACTACGTGATTTGAAACATTTTTAATGTACACAAAATTATCACATTCATTTATTCTAAAACTATTTGACAATATTGTTTGGTCAAACTTTGAATTTTATTGTTTGGGTACTTGTATTAGTCCATAAAGTGACCTAACAAGTCTACATACCTTCTTTAATTTACCTGGAACCACAAACCCTTTGGGTTGTTCCATGTAGATTTCTTCCTCCAAATCTCCATTTAAGAAGTATGTCTTAGCATCCATTTGATGATTTCACGACCATATACTACAACTAATGCTACTAACGTCCGTATGAACGTAATTCTTGTAAGTGGAGAGTATGTATCATAATAGTCAAGACCTTCTCGTTGTCTATACCCTTTTGCCATAAGTCTTGCCTAATAATTATCAACAATGCCTTCATCTTTCATTTTCCTCTTAAAAATACCCAATTGTTTATTTCAGGAGGAAGATCAACCAACTCCCATGTATGGTTGTTCAATATGGATTCTATTTCACTATTGACTGTCTCTTTCCAAAATAAAGATTTCGAAGAAGACATAGCTTATTCAAATGTTCGAGGCTTATTTTCCAATAAGAAAGTCACAAAATCTGGTCCAAATGAAGAGATGTTCTTTGACGTTTACTACGTCTTGGATCCTCCAGATTAGACGTACTTTCTTTTGTTTCTTCCCGAGGTCGTTTAGATCTTTCACCAATCGACTCACATTCCTTTTTATACGGATATATATTTTCGAAGAATTCAACATTATTTGATTCTATGATCGTATTATTATGAATGTCGGGATTTTCTGATTTATGAACTAGAAATCTATATGATTTAATATTGGTTGCATATCCTATATAAACACAATCAACGATTTTCGGTCATATTCTTACTCTTTTGGGTTTAGAAACTTGCAAATTTGCCAAACGCCCATACTCTTTAAAATAATTCAAGTTGGACTTCCTTCCTTTCTATTTTTCATATGGAATGGATTTTATTTTGCTATGGGGTACTCGGTTTAGTATCCAGTTGGCCATAAGAATGGCTTCCCCCAACAAATTGTGTGGCAAACTAGAACTTATCAACAAAACATTAATCATCTCCTTAATGACCGATTCTTTCTTTCCGCTATCCCATTGGACTAGGGCGCGTAAGCGCCGTTGTTTGATGAATAATTCCATGTTCTAAATATATTTCTTCAAACGGAGATTTGTATTCACCACCCCTATCACTTCTTATCATTTTAATTTTCTTGTTAACCTGCGTTTCAACTTCATTTTTGTATTGATTGAACGCATCTATTGCTTTCTACTAAGTAAGTAAACATAGCAATAACGAGTACAATCGTCAATAAAAGTTATGAAATACTTCTACCATCGCGAGATGGTATTGAATTCATGTCGCAAAAATCAATGTGCATTAAGTCTAAAGGATTTGAATTCCTTTCAACATGCTTATAAAGATGTTTAAATACTTAGACTACACACATATTTGACATTTTGATTTGTCGTATTCAAACTTAGGCAATACTTTTAAATTAATTATTTTTCGCAATGTTTTATATTGACATGTCTCAAACTTATATGTCATAAATCATAATTGACTCAAGTAAGTAAGAAGAAGCTGAAATTTTATTATTCTCAACGACCATTACATTCAGTTTAAAAAGGCACTCAGTGAGTTAACCTCTTCCTACAAATATTTCATTCGTACTTATTACAACTTTATCAGATACAAAAATACACTTAAACCTGTTCTTGACGAGAAGTGCATTAGAGATTAAGTTCTTTCTAATTTCAGGAACATGAAAGATGTTGTTTGGAGTTGCCACCTGTAAATGCCTAATTTTTGTTTTTTGTTTTGTTTTTCTTTTACCTTATACTTTGGAATAATT
>ML352376.1:0-33437 GCA_005239505.1 Nicotiana paniculata | reverse complement strand
AAAAAACAATGTTCCCCTTCCCCCCCCCCCCCCCAAATATCTGTCAAGTCAATATCAATGAAAACAGTACCATATAGCCAAGCACACACAAGGGTAAGACAACCTGCTGAAGTCATAAGGAAATATCTAGACACTGAATAAACGTAAAGCTTCCCTCGCTCGCAAATCATACCTGCGACTCGGGTGCTGATACATTTATATACAATTACCATAAAGCTATCCTCGATCGCGAATAATACCTGCGATTCGAGTGCTGACACACTTATGTACAATTACCATAAAGCTTTCCTCGATCGCAAATCATACCTGCAATTCGAGTGCTCACACACTTATACCGATTTATCATAAAGCTTCCCTCGATCGCGAATCATACATGCGATTCGAGTGCTGACTCTCATACGTACATATATATACCGACATATAAATAACTTAGTAGGGGCTATACCTGTAAAAGGGATTGATCAACTGGGAGTTCAAGTGTAACTTTCCACATTTCCATATCAATTCAAAAGCAATAGGCAGCTCAAAGAAAACCCAAAGATACATATAAGGCACATAGAGACATGCTTGTGATCCCTAAAACTACCCGATATAGCATGATAGTCGCCACGTACGTACTCTCGTCACTTTGTACGCACGTATCCCCCAAAACAATTACACACAACATATATAACACCTATGGGGACAATTCCCTCTTACAAGGTTAGAAAGGATACTCACCTCGTGTCGAATCTATCCCTCGGACCAAGGATGCGCCCGAACTCCGAACTCTACACCAGAGGACTCGAAACTAGCCAAATATGGTACAATGATATCAATGCATGCTCAAAGTAGGGAAATCATCATATTTACTCAATAATTCAACGTTCTTGAAGAATTCCCAAAATCGAGCCCGGGCCCGCACGTTCAATTTTTTAAAATTCTCGGGGGAATTGCTCACCCGAAGCCTAAGGATCGTTAATATACGATTTCTACTTGAATTTATAGCAATAAATGGGTAATTCACCAATTTCTCAAGAACCCTAAATTACTACCCAATTCTTGAATTTTCAATGATTTAGTAGTTGATTTAGCTAGAAGATCATGAATTAAACTAGTGTTGAGGTGGAATTAACTTACCTTGACAGTAGCTAGGTTGTGGTATGCTCTTTCCAAGCTCACAAGACTCTAATGGTGAAGGAAAATGAATGAAGGGGGTGAAATCCCGAGTTTCAAAGAATATATACTGCCTGGCCTATAGGGAATCTGCACCTGCGACTCGGGGACCGCACCTGCGGTCTCGTTCCTGCGAGCTGGGGCTTGCACCTACGGGACTGGACGGGAAGGGATGGGTTCGCACCTACGGAGGGATGGCCGCACCAGCGGTTCCGCTCCTGCGGACTTTTGTCCGAACCTGCTAGAAAGGGGGACCTCACCTGGGGTCGCACCTGTGATGATTGGGACCACAGGAGCGGTCCCGCACCTGCGACTGGGCAACCGCACCTGCGGTCACACCAGATCAGGTGCACCAACAACTATTTTAGCTGGTTTTTAGCCCCGTTGGATGCCCAGGAGGCCCCTAGGCCCACCCGATTCCTCGTCAAAATATACCAACAAGTCCCAAATCATAATACGAACTTGCTCGAGCCTTAGGAACACCCAAAACAATGCTAAAACTCAAAATCACACCTCAAAACCCTAAGAACCAAACTTAGGAACTTTAAGTTTTCTAGACTTCGCTAACAACGCGCCGAACCGACCTATATTACTCGGAATGACACCAAATTTTACGGGTAAGTCATAAATGACATAACAGAACTATTCTCAATCTCGAAATTCCGTTCGGACCTCGATAACACAAAAACACGTCCAAACCACAATAGGAACCTAAGGAACTTCTTATTTCAATATTGGGCGCCGAAACGCTCCCGGGTCATCACAAACCCATTCCGAACATACGCCCAGGTCCAAAATCATCACAAGAAGCTACCAGAACCAACGAAACTCGATTCCGAGGTTGTTTACCCAAAATGTTGACCGAAGTCAAACCTGACCTCAAAGGCCAATCTTAAGGAACCAATTGTTCCTGTAGCACTCTAAGCACCTTCGAATCCCGGACCACCAGTCCCCGCAAGTCAAAAATCAAAAAAAGCCGTTATGGGAAGTTTCATTTAGGGGAACGAGGTCTGATAACACAAAATGACCGGTCAGGTCGTTACAATGACGCCTTTGGAAAATTTTGCGATATTTCAGCCCATGAGATGCAATAATATGATGTCAACAAGACAAGGCTTAGTCTTGAAAATATGGGGCAGATCTTGGCCCGAAAGAGGAGCGAAGTAAATTAGGCTTGAGACAACGATTAGTCTTAGTGAAAGTAAATTGGAGGCAGAGTTTAGCCTCATGCAAGTATGGAGACATAACTTAGTCTCATGCAAATGAAGGCAAAAATTAGCCTTATGCAAGTGAAGGCAAAGATTAGTCTTATGCAAGATGGAGGTAGAGCTTAACCTCATGCAAGATGGAGACATATCTTAGTCTCATGCAGGGGAAGGCAACGATTAGCCTTATGCAAGGGAAGGCAGATATAAGCCTTATGCAAAGGGAAGGCAGAGATTAGTCTTATGCAGATGGAAGGCAGAGATCAGCCTTATGCAGATGGAGGCAGAGCTTAGCCTCATGAAAGATGCGGGACAGAGCTTGGTACCATGCAAGATGAAGGTAGAGATTAGCCTTATGCAGATCGAGGCAGAGATTAGCCTCATGCAAGATGGGGGACAGAGCTTAGTCCCATGCAAGATGAAGGCAGGGCTTAGCCTTATGCAGAAGAATAAATAGCAAATGATAGTAGAATTTCTTAGCTGGTAGCAGATTTTGACATTGCGATTATTTTGAAATTGTGACTTTGAAGCGTGTTTATCCTTTGTTCATGCATCTAAAGAAAAATCGTGAGTTCTGTAAATGGGGACTTATGAAAGCAAGCATGCATGATTTTGCCAAGACATAGTATAAAATATATTTTAAGAAATTAGATGAACCGACGACCGTGACACGGTTCAAGACATTGCAACCTCTCATGCTACCTCAAAATTCTACCCCAGTTAGATGGGTTGGAATTTATAACTGTTGCGCATGCTGCGGTCGACTGAACTTGCTTCAGAATTTTGAGGGTCCTCCTCAAAATTCTGCCCTAGTTTCCAATTGCAGGGGGGTGAGATTTTTATTGAATTGTGACCGAACCTATAGGGCTGCCTACGTATCCCTTATTAAGCGGGAATCAGGTCGGGCGTAGTTCAGCTTACATCATTTGAGAAAGCATAAAGAGTTACACATAACAGCGCTTGACTGCATCGGAATTGGTTGGTTTTGGCCAGACTTCTCCGTCCACTTCTGCAAGTATGAGAGCTCTTCCCGTCAGTACTCGATATACCATATACAGACCTTGCGAGTTGGGAGAGAATTTCCCTTTGGCCTCATCTTGATGTGGAAAGATCTTATTTAACACCAACTGCTCCAGTGTGAACTGTCTTGGCTTGACTGTTTTGTTGAAGGCTCCGGTCATTCTGCTCTGATAAAGTTCTCTGTGACATATTGCATTCATCCTTTTCCCATCTATGAGGGCTAGCTGCTCATAACGACTTTTTATCCATTCCGCGTCGTTGAGCTCAACTTCTTGTATGATTATTAAAGAAGGAATTTCCACTTCAGCAGGAATAACAACTTCTGTACCATAAACCAACAACTAAGGAGTTGCCCCATTTATGTGCGGACTATGGTGCGGCAACCCAGTAAGGCAAATGATAGCTTTTCGTGCCACTGTTTATGTCTTTCTATCATCTTTCTCGATATCTTCTTGATGTTCTTGTTGGAGGCTTCTACAGCTCCATTCATCTGAGGTCTATAGGCTGTGGAATTCTTGTGCTTGATTTTGTAAGTCTCGCACATGGCTTTCATCATATAACTATTTAGATTGGAGCACCGTTGTTGATGATGATTGATTTTGGAACTCCAAACTGACAAATAATATGGCCGCAGACAAAGTCTACCATGACTTTCTTAGTTACTGCATTGTATGATGCTGCTTCGACCTATTTGGTGAAATAATCAATAGCTACTAAGATGAACCTGTGTCCATTTGAGGTTGTAGGTTCGATCAGTCCAATGACGTCCATTTCCCAGGCGACGAATGGCCATGGCGAGCTTGTTGCATTGAGCTCATTTGGGGGTACCTTTACCATATCTGCATGTACCTGACATCGGTAGCATTTCCGGACATACTGGATGCAGTCCGTTTCCATGGTCATCTAGAAGTAACCGGCTCTGAGTATCTTTTTGGCCAAGACAAAACCATTCATATGAGGGCCTCAAGTCCCGACATGTATCTCTTCAAGTAGTCTGGAGGATTCCTTTGCATCGATACATCTCAATAATCCCAAATCGGGAGTTCTCCTGTACAGGGTTCCTCCACTGTGAAAGAAACTGTTAGACAATCTCCGAAGTGTGCGTTTCTGAGTATGGTTTGCAAGCTCTAGGTATTCTCCCTTTGACAGATACTCCTTGATATCGTGGAACCATGGTTTTCCGTCCGCTTCTTCTTCAACATGGGCACAATATGCCGGCTGGCTATGGATATATATTGGAATAGGATCAATGAAGTTCTTATCTGGATGCTGTATCATGGATGATAGAGTGGCCAATGCATAGGGAAACTCGTTCTGGATTCTGGGGACGTGCCGAAATTCTGTCTTTGTGAACCTCTTTCTCAATTCCTGCACGTGGTAAAGATATAGCAGTATCTTGGAATTCTTGGTAGCCCATTCTCCTTATACTTGGTGTATTAGCAGGTCTGAATCACCAATAACTAGCATCTCTTGAATATTCATGTCAATAGCCATGTTAAGCCCTAGAATGCAAGCTTCATACTCTACCGTATTGTTGGTGCAGGGGAACCTGAGTTTAGCAGATACCGGATAATGTTGGCCAGTTTCAGGCACCAAGACTGCTCCAATACTGACTCCTTTGAAATTGGCTGCTTCGTCGAAGAACATTCTCCAACTGTCATAGGATTCAACAATGTCTTCTCCTATGAATAATACTTCTTCATCGGGAAAATATGTTTTCCGAGGTTCATATTCTCCTCCCATAGGGTTCTCGGCAAGATGATATGCCAATGCTTGTCCCTTGACCGCTTTCTGACTCACATACACGATGTCGAATTTACTTAGTAGGATTTTCTATTTAGCCAGCTTGCCAGTGGGCATGGGCTTCTAAAAGAGTTACTTCAAGGGATCCATCCTTGATATGAGATATGTCGTGTAGGCACAGAAGTAGTGCCTCAGCTTCTGGGCTACCCAGGTTAGAGCACAACAAGTTCGCTCCAGTAGAGAATATCGTGCCTCGTATGGGGTGAACTTCTTACTCAGATAATAGATAACCTGTTACTTTCTTCCTGTCTCGTCGTGCTGCCCCAGAATGCAGCCAAAGCTCCATCTAAGACCGCAAGGTAGAGTAGCAAGGGTCTACCTGGCTTTGGCAGGACCAAAACTGGTGGCGTTGACAAGTATTCCTTGATTCTGTCGAAAGATTTTTGACAATCCTCGGTCCATTTGGTAGCAGCATCCTTCTTTAACATCATGAAGATCGGTTCACATATGACCGTGGACTGGGCTATGAACCGGCTGATGTGATTAAGGCACCCCAGGAAACTCATCACATCTTTATTGTTCTTTGGCGGTGGTAACTCTTGGATGGATTTGACTTTTTAAGGATCCTGTTCTATTCCTCGGTGGCTGAAAATGAACCCAAGCAATTTTCTGGCAGGAACCCCGAATGCACACTTCGCGGGGTTTAATTTCAGGTTGTATTTCCGCAACCTGTGGAAGAACCTCCTCAGACCTACTATATGGTCGGTGGCTTTCTTGGATTTGATAATGACGTCGTCCACATATACCTCGATCTCTTTATGTATCATGTCATTGAAGATAGAGGTCATGTCCCTCATATAAGTGGCCCCGGCATTCCTTAAGCCGAATGGCATCATCTTATAACAGTAGACTCCCCACGGCGTGATGAAAGCCATTTTCTCAGTGTCTTCTTTGTCCATCCATATCTGATGGTATCTGGAAAAATAATCCACGAAAGACTAAAGTTCATGCTTTACACAATTGTCAATCAGGATGTGTATGTTTGGAAGGGGGAAATCATCCTTTGGACTGGCCCTGTTGAGATCCCGGTAGTCGACACAAACCCTAACTTTTCCTTCTTTCTTGGGCACTGGCACTATGTTGGCTAACCATGTTGGATATTCAACTACCCTGAGGACCTTGGCGTTGATTTTCTTGGTAACTTCCTCCTTGATTTTCAGACTCATATCAGGCTTGAACTTCCTGAGCTTCTTCTTCACCGGGGGGCAGATTGGATTGGTTGGCAGCTTGTGAGCCACAATGGATGTACTTAGACTAGTCATGTCGTCGTACGACCATGCAAATATGTCTTCATACTCTTTCAAAAATTATGTGTATTCCTCTTTCTCTGATGGTGACAAATAGAAGCTGATGTGAGTTTCTTTGACAGTCTCTGAATCTCCTAGGTTGACTACCTCAGTTTTGTCCAGGTTGGACTTAGGTCTATTCTCGAAATCCTCAACTTCTCTGAAAATTTCATCGGGTATGACATCCTCTTCTTCTAAATCGCTGTCCTTTTGTTGCATTGTCTCATTGCATGTCAATATCATCAGTTCATCAAGACAGGAAATAGTAATGCTGTATAGATAAAAGTAATGAGAGAAAAACAATAATAAATAAATACTGATTCATTGAAACGTAAAAGCGATTTTGATAATTTAAACAAACGTTTTGGAACATCGGGATTTTATTGGAAAACAGAAAATGCGAAAAGGAAATCATTAGAAAAAATGAAGTAAATAACTATTCAACCTTCCTACCTTGGGACTCGTCGGGCCCTGGATAGTCTGACGGTCCAATTCTTGAGGAATGATCCCTTGCTCACAGCTTGGATGGTAGGGCCTTCCTCTTCCTCCTCCTTAACAATAACTCAACAGTCCATGTCTTCATCTTCCAGGAATAGATTCTTCAAAGATGCTAGAGTTTCTTCTTCTTCTGACCCCCATATGATGTCAGCTTGCTGGAAAGTCTGCTCCAAATGTGGTATAGGCTGTTCTAATGGATAGTAGGGACCACTCCATGGTGGCGACCAGTCTTCGTACCCTTGCCAAGTGTATTTGTATCTCAGCCCAAAAGTGGTGCCATGGTGCTTCAGCTGTATCAGTTTGGAAATACCCTGAAGATTCTTACCGAGCCCTTTGCCAGATCGTACCCGCTCCAGTTCAATATGTTTTTGATCTTACTATCCCACCACATATCCTTGTCTATTGCGTTGGCCCGCTTGATGTGGTGATAGGTTTCTCCACCCATCCTTCTTCTACCTTCAACCACCGGGATGGTCTAGCGACTATAGATAGGGTTGCTTCTATGTCCGTGGATGATTACTTCCTGGGACGCCCTCGTCCCCTACCTTGGGCCGGTGCTCTTCCCTTGCCTCTACCACGACCTCGGGCGGCGGGGATTGCATCATCTCCCAGATCAGGGATATCGGATGTGCGCGTCCTCACCATCTGTGAGAGAATCGAAGAATGCGTTTAAGTACATCACCTATTGCACGATAGAATATAAATAAAGAGAGTTTTCCAAACACCCTGTAGCCTCCTGAAGATAAGTACATACATCTACGTACCGATCCGCAAGACTCTACTGGGTCTGCCCGTGACTCATGAGACTTACGTGAACCTAGTGCTCTGATACTAAGTTGTCACGACCCATAATCCAACGCAGGTCGTGATGGCACCCGACACCGGAGTCAGGAAAGCCAACAGTCGTTTACTAGTGAGATTATCCTTATTTGACATACCAACCCCACATATTCCAAAAGTTTTAAGCTTAGATCATTTAAATAAAAGTAGAAATATTAACAAACTTAAGTAATTACAGACACAATGATCATGATCCAATATATACAGTCCCAAAATAAAGAGTCTACTATGTGCGTGCCAGGAACTAGTGTCACAAGTCAACAGGTGAACTAGTAGAATATACAAAAGATTATACAAGCTGTATTGTTGTCTGAGAGAAGTGGACAGAAATGAACAAAAGATAACCCCATAGCACTGCTGAGAATCGCCAAGGGAGGCAGCTCACCGTGGTGTCAGGTCCAGAATATACGTCAAGCTCCGTNGATGCACCAGTCTCAGAACCTGTACAATTAAGTACAAAAGCGTAGCATAAGTACATAAATATATATATACCGAGTGAGTATCCCGCCTAACCTCGAAGAGGTAGTGACGAGAGGTCGACTGGACACTCACTAAGGTCCAACGGTAATAATAAAAACAGGATATAACGAAATGTAGTAGAGATGTGAGACAGTAAGCAACAGATACCTATCAAATACAGAAGTCCGGGAAACTACTGAAAATAAGCAACAATGTACCCTTTCCTTTTCCCCCCAAATATCTGTCAAGTCAATATCAATGAAAACAGTACCATATAGCCAAGCACACACAAGGGTAAGACAACCGGCCGAAGTCATAAGGAAATATCTAGACACTGAATAGACGTAAAGCTTCCCCCGCTCGCGAATCATACCTGCGACTTGGGTGCTGACACATTTATATACAGTTACTATAAAGCTATCCTCGATCGCGAATCATACTTGCGATTCGAGTGCTGACACACTTATGTACAATTACCATAAAGCTTCCCTCGATCGCAAATCAAACCTGCAATTCGAGTGCTCACACACTTATACCGATTTATCATAAAGCTTCCCTCGATCGCGAATCATACCTGCGACTTGGGTGCTGACACATTTATATACAGTTACTATAAAGCTATCCTCGATCGCGAATCATACCTGCGATTCGAGTGCTGACTCTCATACGTACATATATATACCGACATATCAATCACTTAGTAGGGGCTATACCTGTAACAGGGATTAATCAACTGGGAGTTCAAGTGTAACTTTCCACATTTCCATATCAATTCAAAAGCAATAGGCGGCTCAAAGAACACCCAAAGATACATATAAGGCACATAGAGACATGCTTGTGAGCCCTAAAACTACCCGATATAGCATGATAGTCGCCACGTACGGACTCTCGTCACTTTGTACGCATGTAGCCCCCAAAACATTTACACACAACATATATAACACCTATGGGGACAATTCCCTCTTACAAGGTTAGAGAGGAAACTCACCTCGTGTCGAATCTATCCCTCGGACCAAGGATGCGCCCGAACTCCGAACTATACACCAGAGGACTCGCAACTAGCCAAATATGGTACAATGATATCAATGCATGCTCAAAGTAATTATCATATTTACTCAATAATTCAACGTTCTTGAAGAACTCCTAAAATCCAACCTCGGGCCCGTACGTTCAATTTTCGAAAATTCTCGGAGGAATTGCTCACCCGAAGCCTAAGGATCGTTAATATACGATTTCTACTTAAATTTATAGCAATAAATGGGTAATTCACCAATTTCTCAAGAACCCTAAATTACTACCCAATTCTTGACTTTTCAATGATTTAGTAGTTGATTTAGCTAGAAGATCATGAATTAAACTAGTGTTGAGGTGGAATTAACTTCCCTTGACAGTAGCTAAGTTGTGGTATGCTCTTTCCAAGCTCACAAGACTCTAATGGTGGAGGAAAATGAATGAAGGGGGTGAAATCCCGAGTTTCAAAGAATATATACTGCCTGGCCTACAGGGATTCCGCACCTGCGGCTCGGGGACCGCACTGCGGCTCGGGGACCACACCTGCGGTCTCGTGCCTGCGAGCTGGGGCTCGCACTTGCAGGACTGGACGGGAAGGGTTGGGTTCGCACCTACGGAGGGATGGCCGCACCAGCGGTTCCGCTCCTGCGGACTTTGGTCCGCACCTGCTAGAAAGGGGGACCTCACCTGGGGTCGCACCTGCGATGCTTGGGAAAAGAGGAGTGGTCCCGCACCTGCGACTGGGCAACCTCACCTGCGGTCACACCAGATCAGGTGCACCAACAACTATTTTAGCTGGTTTTTAGCCCCGTTGGGTGCCCAGGAGGCCCCTAGGCCCACCCGAGTCCTCGTCCAAATATACCAACAAGTCCCAAAGCATAATACGGACTTTCTCAGGCCTTAGGAACACCAAAAACAATGCTAAAACTCAAAATCACACCTCAAAACCCTAAGAACCAAACTTCGGAACTTTAAGTTTTCTAGACTTCGCTAACAACGCGTCGAACCGACCTATACTACTCGGAATGACACCAAATTTTGCGGGTAAGTCATAAATTACATAACAGAACTATTCTCGGTCTCGGAATTCCGTTCGGACCTCGATAACACAAAAACACGTCCAAACCACAATAGGAACCTAAGGAACTTTTTATTTCAATATTGGGCGCCGAAACACTCCCGGGTGATCAGAAACCCATTCCGAACATACGCTCAGGTCCAAAATCATCATACAAAGCTACCGGAACCAACGAAACTCGATTCCGAGGTTGTTTACCCAAAATGTTGACCGAAGTCAAACCTGGCCTCAAAGGCCAACCTTAAGGAACCAATTGTTCCTGTAGCACTCTAAACACCTTCGAATCCCGGACCACCAATCCTCGCAAGTCAAAAATCATAAAAAGCCGTTATGGGAAGTTTCATTTAGGGGAACGGGGTCCGATAACAAAAAATGACCGGTCGGGTCGTTACAATGACGCCTTTGGAAAATTTGGCGATTTTTCAGCCCATGAGATGCAATAATATGATGTCAACAAGACAAGGCTTAGTCTTATAAATTGGGGGCAGATCTTGGCCCTAAAGAGGAATGAAGTAAATTAGGCTTGAGACAACGCTTAGTCTTAGTGAAAGTAATTGGAGGCAGAGTTTAGCCTCATGCAGGTATGGAGACATAACTTACTCTCATGCAAATGAAGGCAAAAATTAGCCTTATGCAAGTGAAGGCAAAGATTAGTCTTATGCAAGATGGAGGTAGAGCTTAACCTCATGCAAGATGGAGACAGATCTTAGTCTCATGCAGGGGAAGACAACGATTAGCCTTATGCAAGGGAAGGCAGATATTAGCCTTATGCAAAGGGAAGGCAGAGATTAGTCTTATGCAGATGGAAGGCAGAGATCAGCCTTATGCAGATGGAGGCAGAGCTTAGCCTCATGAAAGATGCGGGACAGAGCTTAGTACCATGCAAGATGAAGGCAGAGATTAGTCTTATGCAGATGGAAGGCAGAGATCAGCCTTATGCAGATGGAGGCAGAGCTTAGCCTCATGAAAGATGCGGGACAGAGCTTAGTACCATGCAAGATGAAGGCAGAGATTAGCCTTATGCATATTGAGGCAGAGCTTAGCCTCATGCAAGATGCAGAACAGAGCTTAGTCCCACGCAAGATGAAGGCAGGGCTTAGCCTTATGCAGAAGAATAAATAGCAAATGAGAGTAGAATTTCTTAGCCGGTAGCAGATTTTGACATTGCGATTTTTTTGAAATTGTGACTTTGAAGCGTGTTTATCCTTTGTTCATGCATCTAAAGAAAAATCGTGAGTTCTGTAGATGGGGACTTATGAAACCAAGCATACATGATTTTGCAAAGACATAGTATAAAATATATTTTAAGAAATTAGATGAACCGACGACCGTGACACGGTTCAAGACATTGCAACCTCTCATGCTACCTCAAAATTCTACCCCAGTTAGATGGGTTGGCATTTCTAACTGTTGCGCATGCTGCGGTCGGCTGAACTTGCTTTGGAATTTTGAGGGTCCCCCTCAAAATTCTGCCCCAGTTTCCAATTGTAGGGGGGGTGAGATTTTTATTGAATTGTGACCGAAACTATAGGGCTGCCTACGTATCCCTTATTAAGCGGGAATCAGGTCGGGCGTAGTTCAGCTTACATCATTTGAGAAAGCATAAAGAGTTACACATAACAACGCTTGACTGCATCGGAATTGGTTGGTTTTGGCCAGACTTCTCCGTCCACTTCTGCAAGTATGAGAGCTCTTCCCGTCAGTACTCGATATACCATATACGGACCTTGCGAGTTGGGAGAGAATTTCCCTTTGGCCTCATCTTGATGTGGAAAGATCTTATTTAACACCAGCTGCTCCGTTGTGAACTGTCTTGGCTTGACTCTTTTGTTGAAGGCTCTGGTCATTCTGCTCTGATAAAGCTATCTATGACATATTGCATTCATCTTTTTCCCGTCTATGAGGGCTAGCTGCTCATAACGACTTCTTATCCATTCCGCGTCGTTGAGCTCAACTTCTTGTATGATTATTAAAGAAGGAATTTCCACTTCAGCAGGAATAACAACTTCCGTACCATAAACCAACAACTAAGGAGTTGCCCCATTTATGTGCGGACTATGGTGCGGCAACCCAGTAAGGCAAATGATAGCTTTTCGTGCCACTGTTTATGCCTTTCTATCATCTTTCTCAATATCTTCTTGATGTTCGTGTTGGCGGCTTCTACAGCTCCATTCATCTGAGGTCTATAGGCTGTGGAATTCTTGTGCTTGATTTTGTAAGTCTCGCACATGGCTTTTATCATATAACTATTTAGATTGGAGCACCGTTGTTGATGATGATTGATTTTGGAACTCCAAACCGACAAATAATATGGCCGCGGACAAAGTCTGCCACGACTTTCTTAGTTACTGCATTGTAAGATGCTGCTTTGACCCATTTGGTGAAATAATCAATAGCTACTAAGATGAACCTGTGTCCATTTGAGGCTGTAGGTTCGATCAGTCCAATGACGTCCATTTCCCAGGCGACGAATGGCCAAGGCGAGCTTGTTGCATTGAGCTCATTTGGGGGTACCTTTATCATATCTGCATGTACCTGACATCGGTAGCATTTCCGGACATACTGGATGCAGTCCGTTTCCATGGTCATCCAGAAGTAACCGGCTCTGAGTATCTTTTTGGCCAAGACAAAACCATTCATATGCGGGCCTCGAGTCCCGACATGTATATCTTCAAGTAGTCTGGACGATTCCTTTGCATCGATACATCTCAATAATCCCAAATCGGGAGTTCTCCTGTACAGGGTTCCTCCACTGTGAAAGAAACTATTAGACAATCTCCGAAGTGTGCGTTTCTGAGTATGGTTTGCAAGCTCTGGGTATTCTCCCTTTGACAGATACTCCTTGATATCGTGGAACCACGGTTTTCCGTCCGCTTCTTCTTCAACATGGGCACAATATGCCGGCTGGATATGGATATTTATTGGAATATGATCAATGAAGTTCTTATCTAGATGCTGTATCATGGATGATAGAGTGGCCAGTGCATCGGCAAACTCGTTTTGAATTCTGGGGATATGCCGAAATTCTGTCTTTGTGAACTTCTTTCTCAATTCCTGCACGTGGTGCAGATATAGCAGTATCTTGGAATTCTTGGTAGCCCATTCTCCTTATACTTGGTGTATTAGCAGGTCTGAATCACCAATAACTAGCATCTCTTGAATATTCATGTCAATAGCCATGTTGAGCCCTAGAATGCAAGCTTCATACTCTACCGTATTGTTGGTGCAGGGGAACCTGAGTTTAGCAGATACCGGATAATATTGGCCAGTTTCCGGCACCAAGACTGCTCCAATACCGACTCCTTTGAAATTGGCTGCTTCGTCGAAGAACATTCTCCAACTGTCATAGGATTCAGCAATGTTTTCTCCTATGAATAATACTTCTTCATCGGGAAAATATGTTTTCCGAGGTTCGTATTCTCCTCCCATAGGGTTCTCGGCAAGATGATCTGCCAATGCTTGTCCCTTGACCGCTTTCTGACTCACATACACGATGTCGAATTCACTTAGCAGGATTTTCTATTTAGCCAGCTTGCCAGTGGGCATGGGCTTCTAAAAGATGTACTTCAAGGGATCCATCCTTGATATGAGATATGTCGTGTAGGCACAGAAGTAGTGCCTCAGCTTCTGGGCTACCCAGGTTAGAGTACAACAGGTACGCTCCAGTAGAGAATACCGTGCCTCGTATGGGGTGTTCTTACTCAGATAATAGATAACCTGTTACTTTCTTCCTGTCTCGTCGTGCTGCCCCAGAATGCAGCCAAAGCTCCATTTAAGACCGCAAGGTAGAGTAGCAAGGGTCTACCTGGCTTTGGCAGGACCAAAACTGGTGGCGTTGACAAGTATTCCTTGATTCTGTCGAAAGCTTTTTGACAATCCTCGGTCCATTTGGTAGCAGCATCCTTCTTTAACATCTTGAAGATCGGTTCACATATGACCGTGGACTGGGCTATGAACCGGCTGATGTAATTAAGGCATCCCAGGAAACTCATCACATCTTTCTTGTTATTTGGCGGTGGTAACTCTTGGATGGCTTTGAATTTTAAAGGATCCAGTTCTATTCCTCGGTGGCTGATAATGAACCCAAGCAATTTTGCGGCAGGAACCCCGAATGCACACTTCGCGGGGTTTAATTTCAGGTTGTATTTTCGCAACCTGTTGAAGAACCTCCTCAGACCTACTATATGGTTGGTGGCTTTCTTGGACTTGATAGTGACGTCGTCCACATATACCTCGATCTCTTTATGTATCATGTCATGGAAGATAGAGGTCATATCCCTCATATAAGTGGCCCCGACATTCCATAAGCCGAATGGCATCATCTTATAACAGTAGACTCCCCACGGTGTGATGAAAGCCATTTTCTCAGTGTCTTCTTCGTCCATCCATATCTGATGGTATCTGGAAAAACAATCCACGAAAGACTGAAGTTCATGCTTTACACAATTGTCAATCAGGATGTGTATGTTTGGAAGGGGGAAATCATCATTTGGACTGGCCCAGTTGAGATCCCGGTAGTCGACACAAACCCTAACTTTTCCGTCTTTCTTGGGCATTGGCACTATGTTGGCTAACCATGTTGGATATTCAACTACCCTGAGGACCTTGGCGTTGATTTTCTTGGTAACTTCCTCCTTGATTTTCAGACTCATATCAGGATTGAACTTCCTGAGCTTCTTCTTCACCGGGGGGCAGATTGGATTGGTTGGCAGCTTGTGAGCCACAATTGATGTACTTAGACTAGTCATGTCGTCGTACGACCATGCAAATATGTCTTCATACTCTTTCAAAAATTATGGTGTATTCCTCTTTCTCTGATGGCGACAAATAAATGCTGATGTGAGTTTCTTTAACAGTCTCTGAATCTCCTAGGTTGACTACCTGTTTCGTCCAGATTGGACTTAGGTCTGTTCTCGAAATCCTCAACTTCTCTGAAAATTTCATCGGGTATGACATCCTCTTCTTCTGAATCGCTGTCCTTTTGTTGCATTGTCTCATTGCATGTCACAATCATCAGTTCATCAAGACAGGAAATAGTAATGCTGTATAGATAAAAGTAATGAGAGAAAAACAATAATAAATAAATACTAATTCATTGAAACGTAAAAGCGATTTTATAATTTAAACAAACGTTTTGGAACATCGGGATTTTATTGGAAAACAGAAAATGCGAAAAGGAAATCATTAGAAAAAATGAAGTAAATAACGCTATTCAACCTTGCTACCTTGGGACTCGTCGGGCCCTGGATAGTCTGACGGTCCAATTCTTGAGGAATGATCCCTTGCTCACAGCTTGGATGGTAGGGCCTTCCTCTTCCTCCTCCTCCTCCTTAAAAATAACACAAAAGTCCATGTCTTCATCTTCCAGGAATAGATTTTTCAAAGCTGCTAGAGTTTCTTCTTCTTCTGACCCCCATATGATGTCAGCTTGCTGGAAAGTCTGCTCCAAATGTGGTATAGGCTGTTCCAATGGATAGTAGGGACCACGCCATGGTGGCGACCAGTCTTCGTACCCTTGCCAAGTGTATTTGTATCTAGCCCAAAAGTGGTGCCATGGTGCTTCAGCTGTATCAGTTTGGAAATACCCTGAAGATTCTTACCGAGCCCTTTGCCAGGATCGTACCCGCTCCAGTTCAATATGTTTTTGATCTTACTATCCCACCACTTATCCTTGTCTATTGCGTTGGCCCGCTCGATGTGGTGATAGGTTTCTCCACCCAGCCTTCTTCTACCTTCAACCACCGGGATGGTCTATCGACTATAGATAGGGTTGCTTCTATGTCCGTGGATGATTACTTCCTGGTGGTTCCATTCAAATTTCACTGCCTGATGCAATGTTGATGCCACAGCCTCAGCGTCATTTATCCATGGCCGTCCCAATAACGGGTTATATGACGCGGATACATCTATCACCTGAAATTCAACCTTGAACCATGTAGGTCCCATCTGTAGACAAAGACTGATTTCTCCAATGGTGGCTCTCTTAGAACCGTCGAAAGCCTTCACATTCATGGACCCTTCTCTGATCTCGTGCAATCCTTTGCCCAATCTTTTGAGTGTTGTCAATGGGCAAATATTGAGGCTGGATCCTCTATTGATCAGAACCCTAGTCATGAAATAATCTTCACATTGCACAGTGATGTGCAGTGCCTTGTTGTGACTTAGCCCTTCAGGTGGCAGCTCGTCCTTGTGGAAAGTGATCTTGTGACTTTCCAGCATCTGTCCTACCATGTTGGCCTTTTCTCCACTAGTGATGTTATTAGGCACATATGCTTCGTTCAACACTCTTATCAAAGCATTCCTGTGTGCTTTCAAGTTCTGCAGCAATGACATGATAGATATTTGGGCTGGAGTCTTGTTCAGCTGATCTATGACTGAATATTCTTTGGCTTGCACCTTTCTCCAAACATCATCTAGACCCGTTTCAATGATGGGTGGCCTGTTGGAAGCATGTTTACTAGACTCTGCCAAGTGTTAAGCTGTATAGACCCTATCGGTCCTGGTCATCCCATGTATGGCACCAACTTCTTCCATCTTGACCTTACCTTTCCTTCTTGCTTCGGCCACGTAGTCCCCAGGTACGACATTAGTGTTGAAAAGCGGCGGGGTTGACACTGTCACTGTAATTGGTGCGGCTATCTTCACTTCAAATGGGACAGGTGCCATGGCATGTGGCATTACCTCAACCTCAAATGGCACATGTACATCCGCAGGTGGTTCCACTTCAAACTTGAATGGGACTGACGCAGCTACCTCAACATCTCCTGACGGTTGAATCTGGACTATGATGGGATTAAGTGTGACCGCTGGCTTCTTTGGGTCATCACCTTCTTCGATTAATCTGATCGACCCCTCTAGGTCCCATTCTTCCTCTACCTCTATCATGTTGATGCCTCTACCCCTATGGTCTGGGAGCGGATTGTTGCGAACATTGGGAGTAGCTTCCTTTGCTTGGATGACCTTATTATCAATCAAAGACTGGATTTTATCCTTCAGTGAACGACATTCATCAATTGTATTCCCCTTCATGCCGGAATGGTATGCACAAGTTTTATTTGGGTTAACCCATTGGGATTGATTTTCAGGGGTTACAGCAGGGATAAGAGTAACATAACCAGCAACTTTTAATCTTTGGTACAACTGGTCAATAGGTTCAACAATGGCAGTAAATTGCTTGGGTGGCCTGCGGTCAAAATTGGGTCGAGGTCTTGGAAAATTTTGGCGAGCAGGGGGTGACTGGAAGTGAGAGGGTTGAGAGTTGTATGTTTGTTAAACAGTGGCTAGTTGGGAATATCTGAGAGACGTGGGTTGATAAGAAGGTGGGGGCGACGATTGATATGTTGGCGAAGGTGCTGGCTGTTATATAAGTGGGGGTGCTTGGTATGTGAATGGGGAAGTTCGGTATACCAACAGGGATTTGGGTCCCTGTGCAACCATTACTTTCCCTGTATCTTTCTTCTTGGATATACCACCAGACTGCAAGGCTTTGTTGGTGGCTTGTAGTTATTCAAAATTAGTAACCATTCTGCTCTTAATCCTTTCTTCAATTCTCTTGCCTAGCTTGATGATGTCAGAGAATTTGTTGTTTCAATTACCATCAGTCTCTCATAATACTGCGGGTCCTATGCCCGGACGAGGAATTTGTTCATTTGTTCTTCATCTAGGGCAGGCCTGACCTTGGTTGCTTCAGATCTTTAGCAAGTGGCATACTCGCAAAAAGTTTCGGTGGGCTTCTTCTTGAAGTTCTGGATATAAAATATGTCTGGAGCATTCTCTATGTTGAACCTGAACCGATCCATGAAATCTGAGGCCATGCCTACCCAGTTGGACCACTTCTTAGGGTCTTGGCTGATATACCAAGACAAAGCATCTCCGGTGAGGCTTCTCATGAACAATTTCATGCGAATCTTCTCGTCTCTTCCTACTCCAACCAATTTATCATAATAGGTTCTCAGATGGACCCTGGGATCACCTGTACTGTCGAACATCTCACACTTAGGAGGTTTGTAACCCTCTGGTAGTTCAATATCAGGCTGTATGCAGAGATCTTCATAGTTCAATCCCTCAACTCTTTTACTTCGTTCGACACCCTGAACTCGGCTAACCAGTCTCTTGAGCTCTTTGGCCAAGTTCTTAATGAGCATATCCTTCTCACTGAATTCAGGTGTGTAAGAAACGGGTTGGGTGGAGTGAGGTAGAGTCTCCACGTATATGGGGTTGTTATGATGGCCTGGCGCCTGAGCATAGAGGTGGTCATTTGTGGAGTTTTGTGGTTCAGGGATGATCAATGAGGTGTTTCTCGGAGTGTGGAAAGTGTTGCATTGTGGTGGAGTAGTTTGATTTTTCGGTGGAGTTATACGGTGGTGAGTTGTGGGAGGAATCTGTTTGTTTGGGGGTGTTCTGAGAAGGTATGGTGTTTTGGGTGTTCAGATGATTGACATCTAGAACACTAAGTGAGAAGGACAGATTCGCCAAGTTTCGCACATATTCAAGTTCCCCTTGGAGTTTTAACAACCTTTGCTCGAGTTGTGACATAACATCATTCTGAACCTGAGTACCTTGATTGTCAGGAGCTTCTGTTCGTTCAACTGTCATTGTGTTTTCCTTTCTGATATTGATCAAATCTTCCATTTTGCCTTTGCCTTTGCCTTTATGTGGACTAGGAGAAGGAGGAGGTGGAGGGCCTCTGGATCTTGTGTGATATGATGATGATGCCAGAATGCACGAACCAACCTTTGGGGAGGGGAATAAAAGAAAGAAAACAAAAGAAAAACAAAAGGTAGCCAAGTCAGTGAGGATCGTGGGAAAATATTGCAGTATTTAAACACACATTACAGGAATATAAAAGCATGTCCTAATTTGGGGAGCCTCGTTGTGCCTGAGGTACGCCTAGCGACAAGTTGATTTGGAGAAGTTAGATGCCAATAATTTCCTAATTTCATTAATGTAAAAGTAGATGAATCTAAAACGAAACTGAATAAGATAAGTCACTAATGGCACTTGACCTTATTACATTTGAAAAAGCAGGTAAAATCTAATCTACTTGGTCCCAGAAGGACCTTCCCCAGGCTTGATCTTCTTGGCTCTGTCAATCAGGTTCCCCAGGTCGTGCATGACCAACAACATGTATACTCTTGCTAGATGCCCTCCTTCGCTTCCCTCAGCATTCTGGCAGTCGGCGACTCTTTTCCTTGTCTTCGCCTCTAGTTCCATCAGACCCTGCTCCAAATATTCCAACCTCTCATTGGATTTGATAGCCCTTTCCTTCCACTCATTGATCAGTTCCATATCAGTCTTGTGTTGCTCCAGATGCTCGGTCTCGGACTCACGAACCCTTTTGCGCATTTTATTGTATTTCACTTGGGCCTCAACAACTTCGTCTATGACCCTGTTTCCCACATTGATTCCTGGCTCAACTATCCCCGCTGTGCTGTCTTCCAACCATGATAGGTAAAAGTGTACATGCCCTGCGTGGTACCTGTCTGGATCGATGATTTACTTTTCTGTAATAACCTTTATTTGCCATACTGATCTTCACATTTTTACGAGATGTTGTCGTCCTCAAAATCTGCTCTGTAATGACTCATTTTAGAAACTTGTGGTATGACTTGCTTCCTGCCTGCCTGTCTCATAACCCTGATGGGAACATAAGGGTATATGCCCCTTAAACTGATCAACACCAGGTGCGGAGCGTCCCTCGATCCGATGATGAACTCACTGGTAGGGAACCATTCGAACATCCATTGAACCTGGTCCTTGGTCAAATTGTCAAAAAACTGCGCCATTTTGTAGCATTTTCTGGTTGAGCAAACCTGTCTGGGATGTAGGTCATTCTCTTAGGGTGATGGAAGGCTATATGATCATTTCACGCCCTTCGGAAACTCTTGACGATATTCACCCCTCTGGAGATTCTCCAATAACCAAACCTATAGTACAAGATTACAACCCTCAAAGTGTTTGCACCCCTTCTGCCAGCGATCGAAGGCTCGGTATATGTCTGCTATGATCATAGGGATAATGACATATGATTGCCCCTCGATACCCTCCATTAAGGTTTTGGCTACCATACCCAGTCTAGTGTGAATCCTATCTCCTTTGCTCGAAAATACTATCATACCCAGGAAGCAAACGACGAACAAAAAAACCCTGCGGTGAATATGACCCAAGGAAGTAATAGAGAATTCATCGTGGAAGATACGATAGGATTTGCTATGGCCGTATCGTTCATAGAGATAGTAAAAAGGTATGTAGGACTCTGTCAGGAACTCTAAATCATCGTGCTTTTTCAAACCCATCATTTTCAGGAACCCCCTAGTAGCACGATTTTCCGGCACCAACAAACCTGGACTGTCCCAAGGTAATCCAGCGAAGCCCCCTATCTCCTCCAAGAGGGGGGTTATTCCTGTGTTGCCAAAATGGAACACAGACCTTTCTCTGTCCCAGAACATAGTGGCTGCTTCGATCAACATATTGTTCGCTTGGACATCTAGTAAAGAGGGCAAGTTTACAAGGACCCTCTTTATATGGTCTTTGTCACTTGGCGAAAGGTCTCCCAACCAATCTAGCAACAATGGTGGTATTCTTTGGACCATGCCGAACCTGGGGACTTCATGACTCATTTTCTGCAAAATAGATAAGGTTAGACCCTTTCCCCCTCCGAATTCAACTACTTATACATTAGTGATTAGCATATTGGCATTTATTTCTCCAAATTAATGCACAAATCGTGATCGCGTTCGTTGGGATTATAAGAACCCCGATGGACTTTTGGATAAGGCTGTCTTAAAGGGTTTTTGTGCGGACGACGCATTAACCCAACTAGGTTTGACTATGATGCATGCACAATATAATAAGAGTAATGTTTCTATGAGGGTTTAGACTGGTACACTCAAGCGGACAACTTGAGGGGGAAAGGCACGGAACCGTCGACTGCACCGCTGATCGACTAGTTTTACCACAAATAAGACTTTCCAAATTTAGGGGGTGATATAAAATAGGAAGAGTGCAACCACTCATCAAGGGTTTCTGTAGGATTTGTATAGGCACGGGTGGAATATGATGTTGAGCATGATTATGCAACAATAAATAAGCAATAAAAGCATGGTGTCATGTATTTGCACGTTATGAAAGCGGTAAATACAATAGTTACGATTGAAAAGAAGTTACAAAGGAAAACATAAAGAAACATGTCAGTTTAAAAGAATAAATACTTGGGAAAGTAAATAATTACTTGCACATAGAGGGAAAGGGAAAGGGTGCAGGTATTAGCAAAGTAAGGACAAATTCACTAAGCAGTTTGAAATGGTAAAAGCTTAGAAGTCCCCAGTAGAGTCTCCATGCTGTCGCGCCCCCCTCTTTTCTCCCCTTGCGGATCGGTCAGGGTTTTTGACGTTATTGGACAAATCATTTCCTTTTGGGATAAGGGATGTGAAGGACTTGAAGAGTCTCCACCTAATGAATTAAGGTGTGTTAGGGCACCTATTAAGGGTCACAATAACACTAATTGAATAACCAGAGATTGGGTAAGGGCTTGAAATTACTCCGAGGGGAAGGTGTTAGGCACCCCTCAAAGTCCACAAATGTGGTTTCCGGCCAAACGAACTTTGCGAATTTAAGCAAGTACCAAATAGGCAGTGAAAGTATACACATGGGAACAAGTAATGGTTTGAAAAGATTCGCATTCTAACCGCACATATATGATAAAGTTTTGAAAGATTTATGGCCTAAAAGCACACATATATAGGGGATAGGGGAGCCCTAAATTGTTTATCCTATAGGATCACATCAATGCAATGCCCGGTAATCACTCCTCAGCGAGGGGTTACACGTGGCATTAGCGCACCGGTCATCATATCCATATCTACCCTTTACCCCACACCCCTTAATGGTTATTAAGCGATTTTAATTAGCGATCTCTATGCGTGCTGTTACCCGTCCCTTTCTTGTGGTCCTGGAGGAATTTAGGACCTCTAGATATAGGTAGTTCTAGACATACCCCTAAGGTTTTGAAAGGATAAAATTCTAAGCGACATGCAAGAACAAATAGGACTAATCAGATAAATGCAGGAAAATAGTTATGAGGCCCAGATTTACCTCCACAAGTAATGCACATAATCAGCACGTCTCAAACACAAACAAGAAGCAATTTTATTAGACATGATCCTAAGCAAGATTCTAAGTGAGTACCCATGCACAGAAATATGCAGCTTTATTTTTTATAAACTCAGAAGCAGGGGCCTAATCAGTTTGCCTACTGATTTTTAAGCATGTTAACCTTTAGACAATTCAGAAGTTGTTTTACCTGAAAGCATGCTGTTCTAGGTGTTACGAAAATGCATTGTTACTAGTTTTTATCTAAAATAGGATAATCATATGTGAGACTGTGTTATACCTTTTCATGAATCAGTAGTTTAAACTAGGCGTGGTTAAGCAAATGCAACAGAGTCCTAGAGCATGGTATCTAATATGCACATATAAAATGCAGAATGGTTAAGACATAATTTCAGAATGCACAGAATTCCTAAAACATTATTTCTAAATGCACAAAGAGTTACAGGATGATTGAAACATGATTTTGAATGCACAGGAGTAACAGTTTTATGTTAACTTTATTATCCTAGGAGCAGGATTTCTAAGTGGTAGG
Source organism: Nicotiana paniculata (assembly GCA_005239505.1). Taxonomy (NCBI): domain Eukaryota; kingdom Viridiplantae; phylum Streptophyta; class Magnoliopsida; order Solanales; family Solanaceae; genus Nicotiana; species Nicotiana paniculata. The sequence goes on along the minus strand of ML352376.1, from coordinate 10,439 downwards.
CATAAACATAAATTAAGGACATGCTGTGCGTTGAACCAGTAAACATGAAAAGCCTTAAGGACATGATATCTAATGCATGTTTGGCATGGTTTGAATGAATATGTGTGTCCTAAGCACGGATTCCAATGCAGATATAGGGAATGTAAAAGCCTAAGGCATGATTTCTACCCAATGATAGAATATATAACTACCCTTCCCATTTCACTAGCCAACCCCAATATCTATTTATAAATAATTATTACACACTCTGAAAAATTACATAAATATATAAAGGAAAAGAAGAAGTTAAACTATAGGGAGCCTGAAGTAGGCCCAAATGTACCAAATTGTCCATAGCCTCATATGCCGAGGTCATAGCCTTTCTCATGCCCGGGTGTGTCGGAGTTCCCTAAGGACCTCAAGGATCCCGGACAGTGCTCACACCCACATTTCATAACCAGAATTGAGTAAGTGAAGTGTGGAAGTGCCAGCTCCAGTGCATCAGAGTTTAGAGGGATCTCACAGGAATCCCAAAGCAGTCACACACTGGAGGGGCAGAACTTAAGGACCTAAGAGTAGAGTGAGAGTGCTTGACATAGTTTTTGAAAATGCTTTGGTATAAAATAGTATTGAAAAGACTCAGTGAAGTAAAGAAGTATTATAAAATAGGAGTCGATTAGTAGTAAAATAATTTGAACAGGAACAATGCAAACACTTGAAGAATCAAACAAATAGCAGAACACTCAAAAGCAAGCAGGTTCAACAGTCTTTCACACAAGGAGATTGGGAATTGGGGATACATAGGACATATACAGTGAACACATAACAGGAAGAAGCACATAAGTTTTGTAGGGGGTTTATGAGATTAGGAGATAGCTAATAATACAAACACAGTGTAGGATTGTGGATTTTAGAACAGACAAGTGGGACATAGTTACATTAAACAAAATTAAACATAGAATCAGAAAACTTAGGGTAACAAATTTGCTTTACAAAGAAAGTTTCATACTAGAAACCAGACAAATATAAACAGAGCAGAGTCAGGCTGGGACATGCTATAAAGGAATAAACAAGTTCATAAACATGCTGATCCTAAGTTGAATTAGGACAGAACTAATATGCTAAGTGAAAACATGCTAACTACATATGGAAAAGCTTCAGAATATCAGACAGAGAACAATAATCAGTAAATTACAGTAGTAAGAAAACACATTGAGTTTGGAACTTGGATTTAAATCAGAAAAATACCAGTTAAGAAGAGTAGATACTAAGCGTAGAGCAGTAGTGTGCAATAACTAGCCTTGACTTACAACCGGCTAGTTCAGTAATAATAGCAAGTAACAAGAGAGAGAGAGCAGAAAAGCTTTAAGTGCAAGAGCGAGTTGTGACCTAATGTCCATGTGTTTTTTAATGAGAGTAGAAGAGAGCAATCTATATAGTAGTTTAGTTTGAAAGCTAGGTAAATAAGGTAAGAGTCAAATTTGTTCAGTAATTGAAGAACTCAGAATCAATTAGAGTAAAAATCAGTGCAAGTACTCGCTCAATTAAGGGAGTTAACTTCAAATGGTAAAAGACAGGTAACAAATAAGGAAGGAGATCATATATGGCTGAAATATAGCTAAGGAAATAATTCAAACACAGTACATGTATAGAGTAAGCGATTAAGGCTAGGTACATAAGGTTCTAATTAAGGAAATAACATAAGAATCAATTAGTAATATAGTCAACCACATAATAAGGCAAGAAAATAATTTAGAAGACGGAAATCAGTAAAGGGCATCAATCACACAAAATCAGTAAAGGGTATCAATCACAGGAAATTAGGGATTCAAACAAAATAGCATTGATTAAAGGAAATTACTACAAACTTATGGAATAAACATAGTATAGGCAGGGAGAAACAAAATCAGAAACCCTAATGAGTGTAATGGGGGTAGAAATCACGAAAATTCAGAACATATTCATGAGAAATAAACATGCATACAAATCAAACGAACAAATCAACGTAGACAAACTCAAAACCCAGAACTAAGCCAAGAAATTAGGCGTTTTAGCACGGTTAATCAGGTTAAAGGGAAAACATAAATAAACCGTTTAAACATAGTAAATATTATAGAATAACACTTAAAATCACAGGAAAAGTCATTTTTAAAAAAAAGGGTTAAGAAAACCTAGTTATGGAGATGAAGAGACGTTTTGAAAAGATCAGAAAGATTCTCATGGAAAACAGTAAAATAACTCAGAATACTCTTAGATCTGTTACAGATCTAACGAGTCAAGATATAAAAATAGGGTTTCAGAGAAGAAGAACCCAGAGGTAGAGAGATTCCGGCTTAGAAACCATAGGTTTAGCCAGAACATAGAAAGATCTTACTCAATCGAGCCATGGCGGCCTGGGAATGGTAAACACGGACTTAGAGGAGGGAAGTGAACGGCCAATGGTCCCTTGAGGACCCCGATACAGCAAGAAACCGGGCATGGGAGGAGCCATAGAGTCTAGGGGTGGTAGAGAACCACCATTGTTACCAGCGAGCCAGCAGCCGACGAGGCGAAGCTAGGGTTAGGGCAGAGGGAGCTTGAGAGANGTCGTTTAGGTTAATTAAGGTAATGGCGAATCTGGGCCTTTGATCAAAATTGATCAACGACCAAGATTTAATCAGATACTGGGTCGGGTAATTTAGGAATTGGGCTTGGGTATTGGGCTGGTTTAATTAAGGAATTTGGGATGGTTTAAATAGTTTATAATTGAAATGAAATGGGGATATTTTTTAAATACTTGAATTAAATTAGTTGAAATAATTTATAACATAATTACTTTAAACGAGAATTCTATGCATGGAAATAATTAAAAAGAATGACTACTTGGTATTTAAAAAATATAAAGGATTAATTTCGGGTAGAAAATAGTACAAAATTACATGCATGGGCTATAATATCAAAGTTATTGTAATTATAGCCAAAATGTGCCAATTTGGCTATTTATGGCGTAATTTTGTCTTACTAGGACCATAAATAGTAAATTAAATCAAGAAATGCTTTTGAAATCATTTGGGATGCAATTTTATAATTATTTATTGGAAATAAAATGCTGGACAAATTTATAAAAATACAGAAGAATTATGGAAAACACCAATTTCTATTAACATGATTTGAAGGTATATATGTAATTTTTAAAAATATTTTAGAAAAAATTGGGTATCAACACTCCTGTTGCCACTCCACCCGCACAACTAGCTAGGGGTGGGCGATGAGCAGGTAGAGGTCTCCCTAGAGAGGGAGGCCATGCCAGATTCTATGCTTTTCTGCATAGGGCGGAGGTAGCCACTTTAGACACAGTCATCACAAGTATGGTTCTAGTTTGTCATAGAGCTGCATCAGTCTTATTTGATCCGAGATCCACTTATTCATGTGTGTCATCTTACTTTGCTCCGTATTTGGATGGATCTCTTGATTCTTTGAGTTCTCCTATTTATGTGTCCACGTTGTGGGAGATTCTATTATTGCAGACTGTGTGTATTGGTCTTGTTTAGTTGTTATTGGTGGTTTTGAGACCAGAGTTGATCTATTGTTGCTCAATATGGTAGACTTTGATGTGATCTTGGGCATTGACTGGTTCTCGCCCTATCATGCTATTCTAGATTGTCACGCCAAGACTGTGACATTGGCTATGCCAATTTTACCACGATTAGAGTGGAGGAGTACCTTGGATTATGTTCCTAGCAGGGTTGTGTCATTTCTGAAGGCTCAGCGGATGGTTGAAAAGGGGTTTGATGCATATCTATCCTTTGTGAGAGATGTCAGTGCTGATACTCCTACCGTTGAGTCAGTTTCGGTAGTGAGAGACTTCCCAGATTTATTTCTAGCAGATCTTCCTGGAATGCCACCCGATAAGGACATTGATTTTGGCATTGACTTGTTGCCGGGCACTCAGCCCATTTCTATCCCGTCATATCGTATGGCCCTAGCGGAGTTGAAGGAGTTAAAGGAGAAGTTGCAAGAATTGCTTGATAAGGGATTTATTCGGCCTAGCGTGTTGCCTTGGGGTGTGCCAGTTTTATTTGATGACTTATTTGATCAGCTACAAAGTTCTAGAGTGTTCTCAAAGATTTATTTGCGGTCAGGGTATCATCAGCTGAAGATTCAAGATTCAGATATTTCGAAGACTGCTTTCAGGACTCAGTATGATCACTACGAGTTGCTTGTGATGTCATTTGGGCTGACCAACACCCCAACAACATTTATACATCTGACGAACAGTGTATTCCAACCATATCTTGATTCATTCGTCATTATGTTTATTGACGACATCTTGGTGTGCTCTCGCAGTCGGAAAGATCATGGGCTGCACCTTAGGATCGTGTTGCAGACCTTGTGAGAGAAGAAATCGTATGCAAAATTTTCAAAGTGTGAATTCTGGCTTGATTCAATGGCGTTTTTGGGTCATGTGGTGTCAAGTGAGGGGATTAAGGTAGATCCAAAGAAGATTAAAGCAGTTCAGAGTTGGTCCGGACCATATTCAGCTACTGAGATTCGAAGTTTCCTTGGTTTGGTCGGATATTATCGCTGTTTCGTAGAGGTTTTCTCATCCGTTGCCGCACGTATGACCAGATTGACTTAGAAGGGTCCTCCTTTCAGATGGTCTGATGAGTGTGAGGTGATCTTTCAAAATCTCAAGTCTTCTTTGATTACAGCCCCAATGTTGGTTTTGCCTACGGATTCGGGCTCTTACAATGTGTATTGTGACGCGTCATGTGTTGGCCTTGGCGTGGTGTTGATACATGATGATAGGGTAATTGCCTACGTGTCTCGGCAGCTGAAAGTCCATGAGAAGAATTATCTAGTCCACGACTTAGAGTTGGCAGCTATTGTTCATGCATTGAAGATTTGGCAGCACTATTTGTACGATGTTCCATGTGAGGTCTATACCGACCACCAGAGTCTCCAACATCTGTTCAAGCAGAAGGATCTTAATTTGTGGCAGCGGAGATGGTTAGAGTTGCTTAAAGACTATGATATCATTATTCTAGATCATCCTGGGAAGGACAATATGGTGGATTATGCCTTGATCCGAAGGGTAGAGAGCTTGTGCTGTTTAGCATATCTATCGACACCAGAGATGCCACTAGCCATGGATGTTAAGGACTTGGCCAAACAGTTTGTTAGATTGAATGTTTTGGAGCCCATTCAAGTTCTTGCTTGCGTGATTTCTCGGTCTTTTTATATGATCGCATCAGAGAGAGTCAGTATGACGACCCCTATTTGCTTTTCCTTAAGGACACGATACAGTACGACGAGTCCAAGGAGGTTTCTATAAGAGATGATGGTGTGTTATGGATGCATGCCGGTTATATGTTCCCAATAGATAGGCTATGTGATTTGATCCTCTAGGAGCCCCATGGTTCACGATACTCCATTCATCTGGGTGCCGCTAAGATGTATCCGGATTTGAGGTAGCACTATTGATGGAGGAGAATAAAGAAAGATATAGCGGAGTATGTATCTCGATGCCTAAATTGTCAGCAGGTGAAGTATAAGCATCAGAGGCCGGGCAGTTTGCTTCAGAGACTTGAGATTCTCGAGTGGAAGTAAGAGCGTGTCACCATGGATTTCGTTGTTGGGCTCCCACAGACTCAGAAGAAATTTGACGTTGTTTGGGTGATAGTGGATAGGATTACCAAGTTGGCTCATTTCATTCCGGTGGTGACCACCTATTCTTCAGAGCAGCTAGCTTAGATCAATATCCACGATATTATTCGACTTCACGGTGTGCCAGTATCTATTATCTCCGATTGAGGTATGCAGTTCACATTACGTTTCTGGAGAGTTGTGCAGCGTGAGTTAGTATAGAGTTGAGTACAAAATTGTACCCCAGATAGACAGACAGTCCGAGCGCACCATTCAGATATTAGAAAATATGCTTAATTCCTATGTTATGGATTTTAGGGGTTCTTGGGATTAGTTTTTTCCTCTTGAAGAGTTTGCCTACCACAACAACTACCAATCGAGTATTTAGATGGCTCCTTATGAGGCCCTATATGGGAGAAGGTGTCATTTTCCAGTTGGCTGGTTTGAGCCGGGAGAGCATTAGTTATTGGGCACGGATTAGGTTCGAGATACCTTGGAGAAGGTCAAGTTGATTCAGGATCAGCTTCGTACAACCTAACCTAGACAGAAGAGTTATGGAAATCGGAAGGCTCGTGATGTAGCATTTATGGTTGAAGAGTGGGTCTTGCTCCAGGTTTCACCCATGAAGGGTGTGATGAGGTTCAGAAAGAAGGGCAAATTGACCCCTAGGTATATCAGACCTTTTGAGATCCTTGAGAGGATTGGTGAGGTGGCCTACAAGCTTGAGTTTTCTCCTAGCTTATCTGTAGTTCATCTGGTGTTCCATGTCTCTATGCTTCATAAGTATTATGGTGATCCGTCTCATGTTTTAGACTTCGGCTATGTCCAATTGGACAAGGATTTGACTTATATTGAGGAGTTGACGGCTATCTTGGACAAATAGGTCCGGAAGTTGAGATCAAAGAACATTGCTTCAGTGAAGGTTCAATGGAGGGGTCATCCATCTAAGGAGGCGACCTGGTAGGCTAGCACGACATGCAGAGTCATTATCCTCTTCTATTCATCACTTTAGGTATGTCTTTATTCGCGTTCGAGGTCAAACGTTTGTTTTAAAAGGGGAGAGAATGTGACGAGCCGACCGGCCATTTTGTGTAATTATGCCCTGTTTCCCCTTTTGATTCTTCACACATGTTTGTTTATGATTTTATGAATTACGGGGTTGATTAGTTTTGTTCCAAGAAAATTTTGGGTTGATTTGGACCCTTTAATTCTTGGCTTAGAAGCCTAAGTTAGAAATGTTGACCAAATTTTGACTTTTGTTAAAACGATCTCGGAACGGTATTTAGATGGCTCTGATAGCTTTGTATCGTAATTTTGGACTTGTGCGTATGTCCAAAGTTGAATTCGGAGGTCCGTAGGTTGATTTGTGTTATTTTGCTGAAATTTGGCAATTTGAAGCTAAAAAGTTTGACCGTAAGTTGAATTTTAGCTATCAAGATCGGAATTGGATTTTGGAACTTGGAATAGGTCTTTTATGCTATTTAGAACTTGTCTGCAAAATTTGGTACCTTTTGGAGTTGAATTGGTAGGATTCGAACGCTGAGTTGCAATTCTAGTAGTTCTTGAACTTTACTTTGAAATTTTATGCGTTTTAGTGTTCGATTAGTAGTTATAGATGTTATTTTTGTGTTTTGATCGCACAAACGAGTTCGTATTAAGGTTTTAGACTTGTGTGGATGCTTTGTTTGAAGTCCTTAGGGCTCACATGAGTTTCAGATATGATTCGGAATCGTTTGAACTGAAAATGAAAATGCTGGTGTGCTGGTGCTCAGTTATCGCAATTGCGAGCACCAGCCTTCGCAATTGCGAAGGTGGAAAGGGGTGTTCATATGTCTCAAATGTGAATTTCCCTTTGCATTTGTGAAGTCAGCAAGCCTGAGGGCAAGTTCGCAATTGTGATAATTTGGTCGCATTTGCGATAGTGTAGCTTCGCAATTGGAAGCCTTTGTCATAGTTGCGACTTTTCTTGAGGCTGTCAGGGTTCGCAAATGTGACCCCTGATTCACAATTGTGAGGGTTCGCATCTGTGTCGCAAATGCAACATCTGCAACTGGTCATAAGGGCTATGAAGTCGGGATTTCACCTCATTTCTCACATTTTAGAACCCTAGACTCGGTAGGAGGAAACTTGGAGAGGGGATTTTCATCTACAAACATTGTGTAAGTGATTCTAATAAATTTCCAACGATATGTCATCAATATATCTTAGATTAAACATAAAAATCATGTGAATCAAAGTGAAAATTTGTCAAGTTTTAAAAGATAAGAAGTTGAGTTTTAAGAGTCGATTTGGACTCGGATTTTGAAACTAATCACATATATGAACTCGTGGGGTTATGGGTAGTCTAAATCTACCCTTGGAACCTGGTTTTGACCGGTCGAGCCCCGGGTTTACTTTTCTTGACTTTTAGTAAAAAATATAAAGATCATATCTTTATCTATTGTAATTATTTTTCCTTGCATATTTTGATGATATTAAGTCAATCTTCATTAGATTTGAGCCGCGTGGAGGCGAATTTTAAGGTAAAAGCTATTTTTGAGGGTTGAGTTGGCCTGGTTGAGGTAAGTATCTTGCCTAACTTTGTGTGGGGGAACTATCCCTTAGGATTTGGGATTGATTGTGTCATTTGTGCTACGCGAAAGCCATGTACGCAAGGTGACAAGTGGGTACACATGTTATATGTGTTATTTGACCAGTTTAGGCTATTTAGACTCTTTCCATGCTTTAATTGAATTGTCTTGTCATGTTTTAAATTCTCATAGTCAATCTACTCTTACTTCTGTTAGTCTATCCGTACATGCCTTAAATGACTTTAACACTTATTGTACATCTTACTTAATATTTTTATCTTATGCTTAGTTGAAGTTGTTGCCTATTTCATTGTTATATGTTATCTCTTCCATTGTTGATTTATAATTATTTGAAGTCATTGTTACATGCTATCTCTTCCCTTGTGAGTTATTCTAATTTAATATCGCAGTTACACATTGTCTCTCTTATTGTTGAGTTATTGGTGTTGAAGTTGTGAAAGGTGTTATCACGTTGAGGTGAAGTTGTTATTGTTCAGATATACTTCTTGTTGAGAAATTTACATTCCTTGTTATTGTTGATATTCTTGTACACATTGTGATTGAGCCATGGGATTTTGTTGTGGAAACATTGATATTGTTGATTATTGGCAAGTTATTACATATGGGCACTTGTGGTGCGAATCGTTATTAAGATGTGATATTGATGCGCATGCGGCAGTATAAGCATAGGGGTTAATGTGCATGCGGTGGTATAAGGTGGGACTTATGAGCGTGTTGCTGGTAAGGGAATTACTTAAAGCCACACAACGTTATAAGGTGGGCTAAAGTGCGTTTAGCTATTTCGGAAAATTTAAGGCTCACGTGTTATGAAGTAAAGACTATACAGTATAGGGGTTACTGATAACGTGTTATGAAGTAAAGAATATACAATAAATAAAACAAAGACAAGTATAGAAAGATACTGATATATTGTTTAACTTCAAATTGATATACATAATGAACTGAAATTTTCTCTATTTATAAAAGAAAGGAAGCTGTTGTGGGTGAAGTTTCCAAATCTTCCCCTGAATTGCTGGAGTATGAAGGCATTAAGCAAAATTGGAAGTGCCATGGGTAATCCAGTATATGCTGATGACTGTACAACTAGTACAGTTAGAATATCTTCTGCTAGAATGCTGATTGAGATGGACATTACTGAACCTCTACCTAGAAGGGTGAAGTTGCAGGACCCAACGGGGAAAACAATTGAGAAAGAGGTTACCTATGAATGGAGCCTACATACTTCACCAAATGTCTACAGATATGACACAATTGCAATGAGAACATAATGCAATAGCCACAAAAGCAGGCATACCAAGGGAGAGGGAATAAAGTCAAGAAAATCTGGAAAAAGACTGAGAGGTCTGGACCTAAGGAGAGTGATCAGGGGAAGGAGCAAACAAAGAGGGAGGAAACACCAAAGCCCCTAGAGAAAAATACAATGCAGCTTCGTGCATCTACTGAGCAACCTGCAAAAGAAGGGTGGACAACAGTAAGTGGAAAATCAGCAGCAAGGATGGAAAAAACAAAGCAAGATGAAGGCAAGTCTCTTGGTGGCAGTAATGGATCCAATCCTTAGTAAGAGGACAGGAGCACACAACCAATGGCCCAGGATCAAGCAATGTGCAGATGGGGCCTTACAGGGGAAGGACCTATATCATGATACACAATTCATACCAATATGAGTGTCATTACATGGAATGTTGGAGGATTAAATAAAGCATACAATCAAAAGAAGACAAATGATTTCATAAAGAAAAATAAAAAGGCAGTGATTGCACTAGTAGAACACAGAATAAAGGAGCGGAAAGCTAGTAGTACTATCAACAAAATTGCCCCAGGATGGCAATGGATATCAAACTTCAGCAACAACAATAGGAGCAGAGTATGGATTCTTTGGATCCAAGAATTTTTGATTTTGAACTAATTGACATGGATTGACAGTACATACATGGACAAGTCAGAACTCACTCAAGATTGGTATCATTTGGATATTATTACAATATATGGCTTGCATACTATTAAAGATAGGTTATGTGAAAAAAACTGAGGCAAATAAACAGTATACAACAGGGACCATGGATAGAAATGAGAGATTTCAATTTAGTACTTAATAGTCAAGACATGTAGCACGATACTGTAATACAAGATATGGAAACAAAGGATTTTAGGGAATTCATGAATGACACTAGCATGAATGAATTACCTACTGATGAGTGGCTAGAATTCATGATTTTAAGCATTATATACCTTGCATTTTATGTG
>ML352374.1:0-58371 GCA_005239505.1 Nicotiana paniculata | reverse complement strand
ATTATTTGTAAAAGTTGAATAAAGTAAAAAATATTAAGCAATTGCAGTGACAATATGGTTACAATTTTTATACCTTCAACACTATATATGTTACAAGTTTTTCATGGGAAGGATACATTTGTCCCCACAGCTATAAAAGGATTAATCTGATTTATGAATCTTACACCGATCTTAAAGCAAATTGCATAGATATACTATCCCAAATTCAGAGAAAAAGTAGAAGAAAAAGAAGAAATACAACGCACAACTTGTTTGGAACCATAAGAAAATAAAAGGAAAAACCGAGTTGTTATTGATATCCTCTCTCGCAAACCGATCATCAGTCAAGAGCCTTCTTCCTCAAGCGAAATTAAAACATGAATCTAATATTGTGGTAAATATGACACCATTACTATTTTAGATATGGAATGAAAAAGGTTAACCTTAGGGTAGGAATCCCATGAAACAAAAGTTATGAATTTATATAGGCAAAAGTAGAGGAATACCATAAGGTATCTTAAAATTTTAAATTAAATATTTGGGGTTATGAAAAACATATGAGTTATAGATATTATTAAAGTTGAAGTTAAAGAGATGTGAGTTACGACTGAAAATTTTAACAAATAAAGGACAAAAGATAAATACAAATTGTTATAAATTTACATATTAAATATTTGGGAGTTAAGAATATAAAAGACATGAGAGTTATTGAGATTATTAAAAATATAGGTTATGAAGATAATGAGGTGAGAGTTATGAAGATAGAATAATGATAAAAAAAAACTCAAAAAGAGAAGAAAAAAGATAAATTTATTTCTTGGACTAAGAGAAGTGCTACCACACTTTCCTATTGCCCACTTTTATAGATATATAGATTAGCAACTACTTAGTAGTATTTGTGTGAAATCACATATGCATTACTAATTATTACCATTACAACTTGATCAAATGCTATACTTGATTTTTTATTATTTTTTTTTGGTTTTTCATCCGATTTTTGGTATCTATATTAGAACCCGACTATATTTAAATTTGCGTTGCGTAGAGCTTCATTAAGGGAAAATGCTCCCTACCAAGAATTTTTCCTATACTTGATGTTAATTTTTAACAAATAAATGAAACGTTCAAATTCTAGAGCATAATGATGGTCAAACGTACTATCTAGCAGGATAAGCTCCATTTGAAATAATGTGGATAATAGAAATAAGAAACAAATCACGCAATACCTATGGTACAAATACATAATACGGTACCACACTGGAGCGGACGTAGAGTTTGATTTGAATTCAGTATTTTTGATGCAGTACATAAATTTATGTGTAAAAATTCATAAAATTGTAATAAATAATAAATTTGAACTCATAATTTTTAAAAATACAATGAGTTCAATATTAAAAACCTTAAAAGTTGAACCTATAAAATTTAAATTCTTAATTTGCCTCTGGTACAACATAGTCTTACTTTATATGGGTTCAAATTGAATACTAATGTACAATTCACAATCCTTATGGTCAAGGAACCGAATGACTGACGCTTATCAAAAAAGTACTTTTAAAAAGAAATTATTATTTTTTGATTCTCAAAAACTATTTCTATTTCTCCTCAATATCATTTTTTTTACTTCTAAAATTTTGGCCAAATATGCTATAAGTGTATTTTTCTCAAAGTTATTTCTGAAAAGTGTTTTTGAAGAGCAACTATATTATTCCGTTTCTCAAAATCTACTTCTGCTTCTCCTTAAAAATACTTTTTTTTCTTCTAAGAAATTGAACCTTAATCAATACTCAAAATGGATAATCATGATCTAACCCCCTTAAAATTTGTTTGGCTAACGTAAGTTGATCAAAATGAGGTCAAACAATGAATATAATCTAAAATTCCATTATTCCCCTTTTTTCACAAAACTTCACTAAACTCCCTTAAAAAGAATAAAAGAAATTAGTAAAGCTCAAAAGGGTTTTCAAATTTGAAAGTGACAAAAGATTATGTTCAAAAGGATTAATTCCGAGTCGCCACCTTATATTTGGTTTTGGTGTGTCAGGTCACCATTTTTTTTATAAATGATTTTTCCTGTTAAAACACTTTAGACTCCAAAACTAAGTCTGCACCAGAGTTCTAGGTAAGGGGATTCATTTGACTCGAGGAAAATGTGTTAGTCATTCCCCGAGTCGCGTGCAAGTCACATTTGCGTACTCAATCTTGTTGGCTTTTAGAAATATCCGAATTGAGGTAAAATCACAAAAAGAAAAATAAATTCACAAGAGGCTTGAGGTCGTCCCCATCTAATAAAAGAAAAATAAGAGTAAAAATAAAAATCCTATTATATGCTTCCGTCTTTGGCCTTCAATTACAGAATACTACAGGGTATTCCCCGAAATAAAATATCTACAAATCCTTCGGGACATTCCCCGAATAAATTTAACTAAGAGACGATCTCTCACCTCAAAAAAAACTAAAATATAAACGTCCTAAAAATTTGCTTACTCAAGTGTGGTCGGCCTAAGCATGCTCTTATCGATATAACAAGTGATAAGAAAAACATTAAATGGAAGCAATAAATATCCAAGTTCCAAATTCTCGTTATTCTGTTCAAACTTCATGGCTTAATTCCATTTGATCATGATTACCCCAGTTACCTATTTGTTCCCTTAGCTAATATGTAGGAGTTCAACACTAGTTTCACAAGTTTTCCTAAATTAATTCATTTGAATTAATTTTGTCATTAATACCAACAACAGACCTTTCTACTTCAATATAATAAACTAACAATCAAATGGTAAGTAATTAGGCACATTTATCATGGTAAATATAAGAAGTTCTCACACCAAACAGAAAAACATAAGAGGCAAACAAGCAATATTATCGGAAATGGAATAGCAAAGTAGAAAAAGATTGAACCTCAAAGTAAAGCCAAGATTTCACTTCTTTTTTGATTAAATTGATGGCAGAAATAGTGATGCTCGATCTAATATTCGAGAAGCGAACAGGGACGGCTATGAGAACAGTGAACTTAGGATCGGAGTCACGACCAACGGCTCCGAAAAAAAAAACCAACCGGTCACCCCGAGTTGGACCAACAAAAATAAACACAGACAAGAGCCTTAGACCGGAAAACTTCAGGCGCCGAAAACTCGAACAAGGACTGTAAATCGAACACGAATACAGAACCAACAAAATTCCTTGGATCTTGGTGTTCTATGGCATTTTAGGAAGTATTGTTTAAACTAAGTTCGTTTTGGCGTTTCGTGGCTATGGAGTTTAGTGGAACTAGATTAGGAATTGGTGGACAATTGAAGATAAAAGAGGTGTTGAAAACAGTGGTAAAAAGAAGGATGAAGAAGCTGGTTAACACCTACTTTGATGAAGCAGAAGAAGGCAATTCATGATTTGTTCCCATTGTATCAAATTAGTTGTTCTTTATTTCCTAGGGAGTGGCGGAAAATCCTTTTATTGGGGTCTATGCGGCTCTTCGAGTGTGGATCTGATGGCCGGCGAGTTTTTGATGGTGTGAAGAAGAAGAAGAGATGAGGGGGAGGGGGAGGAGGCGGCAGAGGGGTGCTGCTGCCCGCGACGGGGATGGTTAGAGAAGGGGGCTGCTGTCGTGCCTTTTTAGGGTGTGTCTTTCTTAAGGGTGTCAAGGTCTAAGGTTGTAGGGTTATTTGGTTAGAGAAGAAGAAGATGAATAGTATTTTTTTATTGGGCTTTTAAAAATTAGGCCGAAAACCAAAAGAAATGGACCTTACAACTCAAAAACTCGCTCTTCCTTCCAAAAATATACAAAATTTATAATATAAAATATAAAATAAATTCTGATTAATTAAAATAAATAATATTATATTGTAAAACTATTTTTGGTATTTTTTTAACGATTATATAAGAATAGAATCCTAGTAAAATAGTATGATTATAAAACCTTAATGAAACAATTTTTTTATAAATTTTCGTTTTTGTGATAAAATAAAGCAAAAGAGTTAAAACTAGTTAAAATAACGATATTAGGCCTAAAATAAATATTTAAATGCTAAAACGTATAATATCTCGGGGAGGGTAAAAAATTACGTGTCTATAGCTGGATGGAAGCAAACGGCTGTTGATGATCGTTAGCCAACCCTTAGCTTCCCAATTGAGAGATTGAGAGTTCAGGGTCATTCTCGGCTTTATCCATATTGGATCCCGACCAGCTACATAGATTGTTTGAACAATTAGGTTCCATGTGACCGGTGGCCTCTGATAATCTTGGTAGTAGTCTGTATCTCCGGTGAAGACCGGCAACCTGTACACTCGGCGGATGGCCTCAAGAGACACATTCACCAGGGTGACTACTCTATCAACATGGTCCGGGCAGTTAGTATATATTTTCCTGACCATCATTACATTGACCTCTTCCGACTTATCAAAGAAGACGTCCAGCTGACGTCTCCTCAATTCATCATAAATCTGTGGGCATTCAACTCTTAACGTAGCCCTCTCAATGTGGACTTCAGGCACCAGCTTCCTGGTTGACTTTGTATTGAATCTATCTTGAGCTGCTTTGGATACAAAACGGGTATTGTCAAACTAGTCGAACTCGCCTGAGCTCGAGCTCGGGACGAACCACCTGACCCATTGGCGGATGCACCTGTGACACGTCTTTTACTTGATTGATGCATTATACCTGACAAATTAAGGTCTACTATTAGTGAGGGTTTGAGATGTGTGTACCCAGGGTGGTTACTCAGACTTCACCATCACTACGATCATATTAACAAGTACAGCTCAATGAGGCAATTTCACAAGCACCTAGTATGCATGGAATAATGATTTCATAAACTTAGCCCATGGAACTACAACCCCTCCCCCCCCCCCAAAGCAACTACAATCACTACACATACTCCACCCAACCACAATAAACTTCAGCACCAAAAAATCATGCTCTTTGTACCATGTTTCACACCATATCAAGCTAAAAAGAAAAAAAATTCTAACCTAAAACATGTTACAATTCTACCATTAAAGTACACAAAGAAAAAACTAAGAAAACTAAGGGAGAAGAGAGAAATAGGTTAGAGACTTACTTGAAGATGATGAACACGGGTGTGCATGGAAGATGAGAAGGAAAGAAGGAGTTGGGGGAGGAAGAGAATGGTGGATATGGAGTTGTGTGTTGGGGGAGATTTTGTGAGAGAGAGGATGAAGAAGAAAAGGCGGTNGGGGGGGGGGGGGAGGCGGAGGGGGGATAGTTTAGGTTTTATGAGATTGGAAGTGAAAAAATAAAAAAATTTTTTTTTTTTACTTATCTGGCGTCGGCAGACCGGTCATATTCCACCGCACCCGGTCCGCGCTCGGACCATGGTCGCGGTGAACCTAGGCAGAATATGTGCGTCTCACCGCGGTCCCACCTCACCCCTACAGCGGTCGCGGTAAACCAAAACAGATCAGGTGCATTTCACCGCGGTCCAACCGCGGTCGCGGTGACGAACTTCCGGAATTTATTTGTTTTTATCACATTTTTTTACCTTTCCGGAGTTGGTTCTTTCCCCCGACTTCTCCAAATATGCACCAATCTTCCCCTGTACACTAATAACTGGGTTAGTATCATACACTTTAAGTAAAACAACAAAGCAAAAGGGAAAAACAAAAGAAAACATGGGTTGCCTCCCAAGAAGCGCTTGATTTAACGTCGCGACACGACGGAGATGAGCATATTTAAGGCTCGCTGGACCTTTGGGGCTCAATCAAATGAATCACTGACACGTCCTTGACTTCATCCATGCCCACATATGGTTTCAACCTGTGCCCATTGACTCTAAACGTGCGAGAGTCATTTTCTGAGGCAATCTTTATAGCACCCGAAGGGAGCACTTCAACCACACGAAATGGTCCAGACCATCGTGACTTGAGTTCACCCGAAAATAGACTTAATCTTGAATTATACAGCAACACCATATCTCCGGGTTTGAAATTCCGTTCAACAATATTCTTGTCGTGCAACCTCTTCATTCTTTCTTTGTATAACCTTGTGTTTTCAAAAGCAAGGTAGCAGAACTCATCCAGTTCATGCAATTCTGTGAATCTATTCGTTCCCGCAGCTTTTATGTCTAGATTCAATTGTCTCAGCGCCCGCCAAGCTATGTGTTCTAACTCCACTGGCAAGTGATAGGCCTTTCCAAACACCAACTTTTATGGTGACATGCCAATTGGTGTTTTGAAAGCAGTTCTATAGGACCAGAGTGCGTCATCTAATTTTTTTGCCCAATATGTTCTTGTGGCATTTACAGTTTTGGTAAACACACTCTTTATCTCTCTATTTGACACTTCGACCTGCCCACTAGTCTGAGGATGGTATGGAGTTTCCACCTTGTGGCGTACATCGTATTTTGCCAAAAATTTCTCAAAGGCTAAATTGCATAAATGAGTGCCTCCGTCACTGATTATGGCTCTTGGGGTCCCGAAACGGGTGAATATATTCTTCTTCAAAAACCCAATCACCACCCTTGCATCATTGGTAGGGAGTGCTACAACTTCCACCCATTTGGACACATAATCTATAGCAACAAGTATGTACTTATTGCCATAGGAACTGACGAAGGGACCCATGAAGTCTATTCCCCAAACATCGAACACTTCAACCTCCTGAATTGGGTTCATGGGCATCTCATGGAGACGGGAAATTTTCTCGGTTTGCTGGCATTCATCACAGGACTTGACCCATAGATGTTCATCCTTAAACACAGTTGGCCAATAGAAACTGGCTTCTAGAACTTTCGCGCACGTCCTGACTCCTCCAAAATGTCCGCCATATGCCAATGCTTGACATGCCTACAAAACAGAAGATTGATCTATCTCGGGGACACACCTCCAGATCATATTGTCAACACAAATCCAAAACAGATAAGGTTCATCCCAGTAATACATGCAGCAATCATGGTAAACTGTTTTCCTTTGCACAGAGGAAATGTCATAGGGAACTATACCGCTTGCCAGGTAGTTTGCAATGTATGCAAACCATGGCACTTCCTCAAGGCTTGTGGCGAGTAGCTGCTCGTCTGGAAAGGTTTCCAGAATATCCTCTACCTCAACTGATTTTTCAGCTCCTTCCAGTCGCGATAAGTGATCAGCGACCTGATTTTTCGTGCCCTTACGATCACGAATTTCCAAGTCGAACTCTTGTAGTAGCAGCACCCAATGAATCAGGCATGGTTTTGGATCCTTCTTTTCGATCAGGTACCTAAGAGAAACATGATCAGTATATACAATTACCTTTGAGCCAATCAGGTACGAAAGGAACTTGTCAAATGCGAACATTATAGCCAACATCTCTTTTTCTGTTACAGTATAGTTCAGCTGAGCTCCACTCAATGTTCTACTTGCATAGTAGATTGGGTGCAATATTTTTATCTTTCCGCTGTCCTAACACTGCTCCCACTGCATAGTCACTTGCGTCACACATTATCTCGAATGGTTGCTCCCAGTCGGGGGCAACAATGATAGGTGTTGTGACTAGCTTCTTCTTCAATTCCTCGAATGCTACCCTGCAATCATCAGAAAAAACAAAGGGGTGATCCTTTTATAACAATTTACACAGAGGGTTAGCAATTTTTGAAAAGTCCTTTATGAATCTCCAGTAAAAACCGGCATGCCCGAGGAAGTACCTGATTGCTTTTACTGATGTGGGAGGTGGAAGCTTTGCTATCACATCAAATTTTGCACGATCCACCTCAATGCCCTTGCTTGATACTTGGTGTCTCAAGACTATACCTTCTTGTACCATGAAATGACACTTTTCCCAATTAAGTACCAGGTTATTCTCAATGCACCTTTTCAAAACTTAGGTCAGGTTTTTAAGGCACTCATCGAATGAGTTTCTCACCACTGAGAAATCATCCACGAACACCTCCATTATGTCTTCTACCATGTCTATGAATATGTCCATCATGCACCTTTGGAATGTGGCGGGTGCGTTGCATAGGCCAAAGGGCATGCTCCGGAAAACAAAGATCCCATAAGGGCATATGAATGAGGTCTTCTCTCTGTCCTCTGGTGCGATGGAGATCTGATTGTATCCGGAGTACCCATCCAGAAAATAGAAGTAGGACCTCCCTGCCAGTCTGTCAAGTATCTGATTAATGAAGGGAAGTGGAAAGTGGTCTTTCCGGGTGGCTAAGTTGAGCTTCCTGTAATCCATGCAAATTCTCCAGCCTGTGACGGTTCATGTAGAGATCAGTTCATTTTTATCATTTTTCACCACCATCATTCCACCCTTCTTAGGAACACATTGCACTGGGCTAACCCAGTTGATGTTAGAGATGGGGAAGATGATTCCTGCATCTAACCACTTAATGACTTCTTTCTTCACCACTTCCTTCATATTGGGGTTCAGCCTTCTTTGGTGTTCTCTGGAAGGTTTATTCCCATCTTCCAGCAGAATTTTATGCATACAAAATGCCAGGTTGATCCCCTTAATATCTGCCATGGTCCACCCAATAGCAGTCTTGCACTTTGTCAGTACCTGCAAAAGCTGTTTTGCCTGCACATCTAACAAACTAGATGAGATAATAACAAGTAATGTGGAGTTAGGTCCTAAGAATGCATACCTGAGATGGGCAGGCAGTTGCTTCAACTCCAGCTTTGGTGGTTCTTCTATGGATGGCCTGACTGGAGGAGTTTCCCTTTTCTCTAAGTGCAGGGGCCCGAATTCGAGTGGTCTCTTCCAAAAACCTTTGCCCTCAAGAGAAAGCACCCATTCCACTAATTCTTCACCATTAACCTCATCTAAATTCATAAGACATGTAGCTAGAGGGTCCTCAATGTTCAAGGTCTCATCATCCTCTTCCAGGATTACATCCATGTCATCAATTAAGGAATAATTGGCGAATTCACTTGGTCGCCTCATAGATTTCTGCACGTTGAACGTTATCTCTTTGTCATTTAACCTCATCTTGAGCTCTCCAGTTTCGCAGTCAATCAGAGCTCGCCCCGTGGCCAAAAATGTCCTTCCCAAAATTATGGGAATTTATTCATCCACCCTACAGTCCAGAAATACAAAGTCTGCAGGGAACATAAATTTCCCTACCTGTACCAACACGTCATCAAGAATACCTGAGGGCCTCTTTACAGTTCTGTCAGCCAACTGTAACAACATAGACGCGGGTCTAGCTCGTCCAATTCAAATCCTTTTATAGATAGCTAGGGGCATAATATTTATGCTTGCCCCTAAATCACAGGGCGCCTTGGCAAAAGCAAAATTACCTATGGTGCAGGGAATTGTGAAACTCCCCGAGTTTGACAATTTCTCAGCAACTGGTTTGTTACAACAGCACTGCATGTCTGAGTTAGAGTCATTTTGGCCACGTCTTGGAAGTCGAACTTGTGGGACATCAAGTCTTTCATCATTTTTGCATAACCAGGCATTTCTTTTAAAGTATAAATCAATGGAATATTTCCCTGAATTTGTTTCAACATGTCCAGGAACTTCTTGTATTTCTCATCTTTTCGATATTTGGATAGCCTCTATGGAAATGGTGCTGGAGGTCGTTTCTTCCCTGTGATTTGGTCTTTCTCTTTTTCAGGCGTTGCCTCCAATACCGGTTCCTTTGTTGTCTCAGCTTCTTTCTCAGCCTCATTTTGTTTGTTGGCATCTTCCTGTGCATGCTGCACTGTCACCTCAGTCAATACTGCTGAGTCGTCTAGCTCAATGGGCACTGGAACAAGTATCTCAACAGGTCTATTTTCTTGAGACCTCTCTTGCTACAAGTCCAGGTCTCCACCATTACGCAAGTGAGGCCAATAAAATCAATGTGGAGCTGTGGCATCAAAGATTTGGACATGTGTCTATATTAGTACTTAAGAGAATACTTCTTGTTAGTCATCGGAGTATTAAGGACAATGTAGATAAATGTACAATCTGCCTTTGTGCTAAGAAAACTAGACTTCAATTTTCAACTAGTAGTATAAAAAGTATTTGTTGTTTTGATATGATTCATCTAGACCTAAGGGGTCCATACAGAGTAGCTAATTTTGATGGAAACAAGTACTTTTTCACTATAATGGATGATTACAGTAGAATGACTTGGGTTTTCTTGCTTAAGCAAAAGTCAGATGTCTTCCTATGTTTGCAGCATTTCTTCAAATTTGCCAAGACCCAGTTCAATAAAACTATCAAGATTATCAGAACAAATAATGGATTTGAGTTTGTGAATCCTATTTGTGCAGACTTATTTAAATATCTGGGAATGATACATCAAAGAACCTGTGCCTACACCCCTCAACAGAATGAGGTAGCTGACAGAAAACGCAGACATATTTTAGAAGTAACAAGAGCTATAAGACTGCAAACACACGTCCATATCAGATTTTGGGGTCATTACATCCTTGTTGCATTGTACCTACGTCCCATAACAATTAGGATGACGGTAAATTTATAAAGGAAATTAACATTCCAAACTCTAAAGTGTTGAACAGTCTATTTATTAGAGTAACTTGATTATTGTATGCTAAATTTGTGCTTATGTTACAGCTTTAGAGATGAATTTTCACGAACATATATGTCTGTTAAATTTAAGGACCCCAAATATTCCAACTAACTCAACAACCTCATCGTTTATATTTCTAACTTATGTGTACTGTCAAGAGAAATTAAAAAAAATAAAAAGAAAAGGTAAGAGTAACGGTAGAACAATGAGGGGGATTGATATATGAATATTGAATTTAATCTACTAAAGTTGTCAAATTTCTCATAAAATTGATGAACTTAAAAAAGATTTTTCTTGCATTGGTAAATTTACTAGCCTAAAAACTGGTAAGTATCATTTTGCAACTTTTCGATGATGCCAAAAGGGGGAAGATGTGCTGTGGTTTCAAAATTTTCAAAAGTGATATTTATAACCTAATGAACCTGGTTCTCAATGATTAATGCTTAAAATATACAAAGTGTTTGAATTGTATACTGGATAAAAGCACAGAGTTTGTCATCATCAAAAAGCAGGAATTTGTTGGCCCACGTCATTGAATGGGTTTTGAAGATTGACAAATGTTGACAAGTTGAACCAGGTCCATCAAAGCATACACACCTGAACGGAGCAGTTGGCACAAGAATCATACAAGCATATGAGATATTAGTGATTGCTGAGTATCAAAGAACTAAGAGGATGTTTCCTAATACGAAAAGATTGCAAACTGATGAAGATGACAGAAGTTGAATTCAGCTAGGACCAAATAAAGGAAGGAAGTTGAGTTATATTTGAACCCGTTTACTCAAGTAGAGTTAGATCAGAAATAAACCATGGACTCAACAACTGACTCTATAAATACTCAAAGTATTACTGCTGAAATTCACAGCGCACAAAGACTAAATTGAATCAAGTTCTGAAAGCAAAATTCCCAGGATAGTTACAAGCAGATGTATTGTGCAAAGGCTACAGTTCAACTAGAAGAAACCGTTCCATCTATTTATCATTGAGTNTGTAGAAATTAGCTAGGGGCTAGTTACTACAAAAGGATTAGAGTTAGTCCTAGGATTACAAAAGAGTTTATTTTGTAAGTCCATTTGGCTCAGAGTTTTTAGTGAAATGTTTGAGCAAATCCTACTGAGGAGTAGGTCGTGGTTTTTTCACCTTTTGAGCCAGGTTTTTTCCACGTAAAATATCTGTGTCTTTACTTTACTGCTTTATTATTCCGCAAATATTAGTAATTAGTACACCAAGAAGAACCGGGTTCTTCTTATTAGACAACACTCGAAAATTGGGTACTGCACAATTAACTTATAATATTGTGTAGTATTGACGTCTGAAACATCATATGGCTTGGCCTATAGTGATATTGAGGGTTTGATTTCCGATGTATAGTTAGCTCGCTTGCTTGCCTTTCATAGGTCATATTAACCCTATTTTAAACCAGTGCAGGACTTTTAAAAATCTTGAACTTCTTCTCCTCCTTTCTTTCTAATGAACTTACATAGATAGATAGCTATTTGATATTTGTTAAATGATATAAGGACAGAAATGTCATTATCTATAAGCTAGTTTAGGTAGTTAAGTTGTTACGTAGGTGGTTAGGAGTTAGTTAAAATGTAGCTTAAAATGTAGTTAAAATGAGAATTACATTTTTCTCTCTTTCATTTCTATCTTCTTAATCTCAAACTACTTCATGGTATCAGAGCATTTGGCTCAAGAAGTGAAGCTCTCGATCTGTAATCTCTCTTCTGCAACTCTTCTTCTCTTCAATTCTTAATTCTATTTCTTATCAATTCTCAAGTTTTGTTTTCTTCTGAAATTGGTGGTCTGTATTTGAAATCTGTCAAAATTTTGCAATTCATAATCTTTGAATTGAAATTCTCGAAAATCTTGAAGCAAGAATCAACGGGAAATGGGTTCAATCAACGAACAAGTGAATCTGAATATAGGGAATCAAAGCCAAGCTGCAACTGGAAATCAGGTGTCTGGGACTACAATCATCCATTGTTTCTTTCTCCTGCTGATGTTAGTGGAATTCAAATCATATTGCATCAACTTACAGGTATTGAAAACTATTCTATTTGAAATCTCTCTATGCGTGTTGCTCTTTTAGGAAGAAACAAGTTAGGTATGGTATATGACACATGCAGTAAAGAAAAATTCCCACACTCAATGGGAAATCACTAGGAAATAGTGAATGCCATTGTGTTATCTTGGCTGGAGAACTCAGTAGCTAAAGGTCTTCTTGGAGTCATCATGTATGACTCAAGTGCACAAACTGTGTGGGAAGATTTTTCAGAAAGATTTAATAAGATAGATGGCTCAAGAACATTTAATTTACATAAAGAAATAGCCACTCTATCTCAAGGTTCTGCGATTGTTTCTGTGTATTTTTCTAAACTCAAAGATATTTGGAAAGAATTTGAGGCCTTGGTTCCTTCTCCTGCTTGTGATTGTCCTAAGCGTGGGAGTTTGTTAACTACTTACAAAAATTAAGGCTATACCAATTTTTTAATGGGACTTAATGAGTCCTACTCTCAAGTAAGAAGTCAAATCTTAATGAAAGCACCTCTGCCTACTATTAGTCAATCATATGCTTTGATTGGGAGTGATGAAAGTCAAAGATCCATATCAGCAAATTCTGGCATTTTAGGGACTAATTCAGTTGGAAATTTTGACATTGCCATGTATACCAGAACTGATGGTGGTGGACAGAATCACAAGCTCAAAAGGAACTTTAATGTTCATGTTCAGTTTTGTGAATACTGCAAAATGAAAGGTCATACCAAAGAAAACTGCTATAAGTTGGTGGGATATCCTCAGGATGTTAGGCAGAAGACGAAGGGATATAATGCAGCTCATAATGCCAATGTTGCCAATGTTTTAGTTGAAAATAACAGCAATTCAAACTTTGTTGCACCTATGTTTAACTATGGTCAAAATTCAAATGAAATCTGCTAATGAAAGTCAGTATGACCAGCTAGGAACCTACAGTCAGGGAATGGAAGCTCTCAATCAGCTGGGAAATTATGCTTTCAGAAAGGAGCAATATGATCAGATTGTTCAACTGCTTAAAGAGACTTCAACACCTACTACTAATGTAGACTCAACATCAAATGCACCGACACAACATTTTGTTTCAAATGGCTCACAAGAATGGATTACAGATATTGGTGCAACAAATCACATGGTGTCTGATTCTAACCTTCTCAACAAATCTACAATAGTACATACTACTAATCCTAAGAAAGTCCTTCTGCCAAATGGTGATGTATCCTTAGCTACTCATATAGGAGAAAGTTCATTTTTTGCTAAGAGTACTGTAACTAATGTATTCCATGTGCCTCAGTTTAAGTATAATCTGCTTTGAGTTTCCAAAATGACAAAAGAATTATAATGTGCAGCAATACTCTTTCCTGATTTTTGTATTTTTCAAGATCTCTTCACTGGGAAGGTGAGGGAGATTGGTAAAGAAGAAAGAGGACTATACATCTTGTTAGCTAAACTTGCTAGGAACAACAATAGAGTTGTGTGTGCTGCTAAGGAACTGACCGCAAGTGAGGCCAATAAAATCAATGTGGAGCTGTGGCATCAAACATTTGGACATGTGCCCGTACTAGTACTTAAGAGAATACTTCCTGTTAGTCTTCAGATTATTAAGGACAAAGTAGATAAATGTACAATCTGCCTTTGTGCAAAGAAAACTAGACAATTTCCAACTAGTAGTATAAGAAGTATTTGTTGTTTTGATATGATTCATCTAGACCTAAGGGGTCCATACAGAGTAGCTACTTTTGATGAAAACAAGTACTTTTTCACTATAGTGGATGATTACAGTAGAATGACTTGGGTTTTCTTGCTTAAGCAAAAGTCAGATGTCTTCCTATGTTTGCAGCATTTCTTCAAATTTTCCAAGACCCAGTTCAATAAAACTATCAAGATTATCAGAACAAATAATAAAATTAGTTTGTGAATTCTATTTGTGCATACTTATTTAAAAATCTGGGAATGATACATCAAAGAACCTGTGCCTACACCCCTCAACAGAATGGGGTAACTGACAGAAAACGCAAACATATTTTAGAGTAACAAGAGCTATAAGACTGCAAGCACACGTCCCTATTTTCGGGTCATTACATCCTTGCTGTAGTATATTTGATTAATAGACTACCTAGTTCACTTACTGAAAACATATCTCCCTATGAAAGTCGACACAACATAAAACCTTCACTAAAACACTTAAGAGTGTTAGTGCGTCTCTGCTTTGCAAAATTTTTACAACAACAAGATAAGTTGATGTCTAGATCAAAGAAGTTTGGTCATATGGGATATTCAAAAGTGCATAAAGGCTATATATTATATGATC
Organism: Nicotiana paniculata; assembly: GCA_005239505.1. Lineage (NCBI taxonomy): Eukaryota > Viridiplantae > Streptophyta > Magnoliopsida > Solanales > Solanaceae > Nicotiana > Nicotiana paniculata. Next base: position 43,596 of record ML352374.1, on the reverse strand, counting down.
TATACAACAAATCATTTTTTGTCAATAGAGATGCCACATTCAGAGAAGACATCTTCCTATTCAAAGGAACATCTCTATCTTTGAAACCTATATTTGTAGATACTACACCATCTATGGGTTCTTATATAGATGATACTAACATTGTGTTTGAAACTAGTACAGGTTAACAAACTAACAATTACATTAATGTAGACTGTTGATACCTAATTTTTCCTCAAATTATTTTCAAACTTACATATAAGCTTTCAAAACTACTCTTTGTAATAATGAGTATTTTTTCCTATTTTTTCAATATTTTTATTAATTTATTTTCCTGTTTATTTAATATTTTATATTTAAATAATTCATAAATTATGCCATAAATAATTTCCAAAATATTTCTTAGCTCGGTATGTTATTTTTAATCATTTTTTATCCAGTAAAATTCAATTATTTTCACAAATTAGCCAATTGGGTCTCATTTAATTTCCATTACAACAATTTTACAATTATGGCCAAATCGGACATTTTGTATTGTTTCAATTCAAAATTTATGCATTTTTACACTTGATATTAGTTAATCACTGTAATTTTACCTATTTAAGCTTAATTTCATTTGTATACAATTATTAGCTATTTTAATTAATTAATTATCTATTTTTTACGGGTATTTAACACCTAGCCTCATTTATTTAAATTCTAGCCACATTCAACCCAATCTTTAAACCCAATTAACCCCAACCCATCAGATTATCCAACCCAGCCCAATCCTAAAACAAACCTGGCCAACCCCCAATTTAATTTGAGCCGTTGATCAAATGAGATCAACGACCCAGATCCATGCTTACCTAAATTAAACCAAACGACCCCCCCAAACCCCTCATTTCATTCGATACCTCTCATCTCTCTATCCGGTCTCTCTCTCTCTCCCTTCTCTCTAGAACCTTCTCTGGTTCACCTTCTTCTCCGATGGAGCTCGACCAGTCTCCAGCCACCTCTGACCTCTCTCCTTTTGACTACGAGCCTCCATGATGTCTCCTCCATCTAGCTCACTTCATCTCTGAAGCCTTCTAAGGTCTCGACCATGCCTACTGGCTGCTGGGGTTCCTTCTTGGGTTATTTCCGGCCCATTCTGGTGGGGTTTTGACACGACCATGCTATAACCACCACGATCTTTGAGTTCCACGGCAGGTTCTACGATTTTCTCTAGTTTCTTATGAAACCCTAATTTTTGCCTAAACCACTTAAATCTCTGGTATTTTTAACGATTTAAACTTGTTTCTTCATGTTTTACACTGTTCTCAACACAATCTCTAAAAATCTTCAGTCTTAAAACGTTTTTGCTTCCCTTTTTTAAATTAGGGGTTCTCAGAACCTCTTCTATGTTGTGTTTTAACTGAGTTTCTCTTCGCTCTTAAGTCTATTCCCTTCATATTTTGATGATTCTGTGATTGTTGTCTCGCCTATGTTAAAACCCTAATTTTTCTATGTTTGATTCTGTGTCATGACTCTCTCTTTGTTTAAGTTTCTGTACCTCTAATATGTTATACTGAGTTCTAAGGCCTAACCTACTCGTGTTATCTATATATGATTGTGTATGCATCTTTGAACTTGTCCGCGCTATGATTATTAGCTTCTCCATACATGTGTTGAAATTTGGAGCATGAATCCCTCTTGACTAACCTTGATTCCCTTATTGAATGATATGATTGAGGATATTCTTTGAAAGTCTTAAAAAAACTCTGTTTTTTTGTTTAGAATGATTGATTTGCTTACCTTGTTTATTAATTTTCTCTATTTACTGAACTATTCCAAATCTGGTCTTAATTGTCTACCCTATGCTTAATAAACCCCAAGTGTTTCCTTGTTTAGTCTTGATTGCTTTTACTTTGCCTTATATGACTATGTGTTTACCGTTTGAGTTCGAATCCCTTGACTTAAGGGGGTAATTACCTTGATTTCTTGGTTAATTGATTCCGAGTTCCGATTACTTAATAGACCTTGATTCTTTCCTTATTTAGTATGGTGCTAACTTTATTTACCTTATATGGCTGTGTGTCTTTACCATTTGAATTTTAAATCCCATAATTTAAGGAAACCATGTATTTTTCACACTGATTTGATTCTCCCTTCTATTATTACCATGCATATATGATTCTTACCTTATCTTGATCACCTGTTTTCAACTATAAGTACTCATGCTCTTTCATTAAACAAGACACGAACAAAAATACTGTTCTAAGCTTTTCTCAAACACATTGACTTGTGTTAGAACTCTCTCTTTCTTACAAAAAGTTCTCTGCTCTACTACTCTTCCTTGATCTTGGTTACTGTTAGCCGGCTATAAGCCAAGGCTAAACATTGTGCTCTTGTCTTGCTCTCTCACATTCTGCTTGCTTTCCTCTTCACTGGTATGCCTTATTTTAAATTTAAAGCTTCATCAACAACATGATTCTTTACTTGTTTCAGTTCTTATTGTTCTTAGTCTGTTTTTATTTATAGTTCTTCTGCAAAACCTGTAATTAGAATACACTCAGCATGCTATTGTCTCTTTTGTCATGTGTGTTTTTGGGCATATCTATTGGGTGTTTTTTTAATTGTGTTGTACCCCAATCCCTTGACCCTCTCTATGTGACTTCTTTATGGTTGGTTTATGGCTATGTCACAGTAAGCAATCTCTGATCATGTCCAAACCATTCCTAGATCTTTCACTGGATTGTTTACCATTAAAGTTCTACTTGTTCCCATCCCCCACTACCCCTGCTTGTAATGTCTGAACCTGTTGTAATGCTGTGTGTGCATCTTTGATGCTGTGTGAGATTGTTATTTGCTCATCTCTTTTAAAAAAAAAACTGTTTTTGTCAGACAAACTCTCTAGTTTACGAACTCTCTTTCAAAACTCCTTTTCTTTTCAAACTCACTTCTGGCACTTCACATTATTCCTAGACTCCTAGGTTACACCCTCTTAGTGTAAACATTGCTTAGGGAGCCCATGAGTTCCCTCTGAACCTTGATGCATTGAGGCTGGTATTCCACATTGCACTTGTTCACTTTGGTAATTATATCTGGGTGCTGGTATTGGCCAGGGACCCCACGAGGGCCCTAAAGAGCTTTGCCGCACCCAGACCATGTAAGGCTGTGAAACTCGAAAGGATTGAGGTTGGGAGATATGAGCCTGATTGAAGTCTCTCTATAGAAGTAGCTTCTTATTCAGTTCTGTAATTCCTTTTTTTGGCCTGTAATAATCTGTAAACGAATGCATGGGGTAGAATAGTGAATATGGGAGGGGACTATGCATGTTTAATATAGTTATGGGTAGAAATCACGATCATAGGATTTACTTTACCTATGTGTGCAATAGTATCATGCTTAGGACATGCATACCATGCATTTTAAACCATCTTTAGGTTGTTTACTTTAGCATCTCTACTATACTCCTATTTACTTTAGAAATCTTGTTCACAACTAATAACTATAATAAAATATGTCGTATTGATACTGCTTCTGCATTTGTATCTAGAAATCATGTTTCAGGACTCATAATCAATGTGTGCATAATCAGTATATACACGGACGCCTAGGCAAATCTTAGGCCTAATACTCATTGAAACTAAAATCGACTATTTTATGTCTTGCCTGTATTAAAAACGATCTTTTAAAATTAATCAGTCTCTTCTGAAAATCTTAGAACCTTGCTGTTTGTCACTACTTTTACTCCTGCAACTGATGGATTTTCAAAACGATTCTCCTTTCCTCAAGTTCATGCAAATCATTTTGTTTTTCCTAAACCTTGCTCTATTTTTAAATTACTGGTTCTTGAAATTGTGCACTCATTCTCCTTTTACTAAAACTCCTTTAAACTACTGGTTCTTGCTTTATTTCAAAGAAAGTCACTCCTGTTGGAAATTACTCTGCTTTATTTAAAATCTTGCTTTACTTCTGATTATTGGTTTTCTAAAGTTATTCATCCATTTTCTTACTGAAAACTTCATCACTGTTAAATCCTACTACTATCTTTAAATTACTGGATTCCAATCAATTCCTCTTCTCAAAGACTATTCTGTCCTTTTTAAATTCCCTGCTTTATCAGTCCTTTGTCAAACTTCTGAAACCTACTATTTTTCTAACTTAAAACTCCTGTTTTAAATCCTGCCTTTGAGACCTTGGTTGTGTTTGAGACGTGCTATTTATGTGTTTACCTGTGGAGGAATCTGTGAGCCTCTTATCTGCCCTTATGTGTTCCCATATTTGTATTCCTAATTGTTTTATATGTCGCTTAGAATTTTATCCTTTAAATCTAGGAGTTCAACCTAGTACTCACCTTATAGGATTTAGTAGTCCTCAACACCCTCCGGGACTTATAAAACGGGAGGGGTAATAGCACGCAGTAAGCCTTCGTGACCATCACACGCTTCTTTAAATAACCTCTATGGGTGGGAAGGGTAGAATACGAATATGATGACCGGTGCTCTAATACCACGTGTAGCCCCTCTTCGAGGAGTGATTACCGGGTATTGCATTGATGTGATCCGTATTATTTTAAACCTAGGACAATTCTTTTTTTTCCAAATGTTTTACTCTGATGTTTTCCCAAAAACCTTTAAATATTTTTATATATTTTTGAAATCCACTCTTATATGAACCTTACTTGCTATTTGTTTACTGTTCAAATTCACAAAACTTCTTGGCTGTGACCCATAATTGTGGATCTTGAGGGGTGCCTAACACCTCCCCTTAGGATAACTTCAAGCCCTTACCCAATCTCTAGTAATGCAAACTAGTTCATGAGTTATCTACTGTAGGTTCCCTAACACACCACAAAATCATTAGGTGGCGACTCTTCCTTAAACCTCTTCCTTTAAGGAGTTGTCCAGAATGTCATGAACCCGATCTCTCTGCACCTGACCCGTGCGAGGAAAAAGGGGGGCGCGACAGCATGGCGACTCTGCTGGGGATCATTCCCTAGGCTTACACCATTACAGGTTTTCTTGTGAATTTGGACCTTTCAATTTCTGTTTAAATGTTTATGCCCTTTCCTATTCTCGTTATTTGCTGTTAAATGTTTAATTTCGCAAGTATTTATTTCGCCTGAACATAACTGACGTCTCTTCATGTTTTCTTTGTTACTTCTTTCAATTATAACTATCGTATTTCCTTTCTTTACCGCTTTCCAATGTGAAAATACATGCCTACTTATTTAAATGTTATTTATTGCATATCATGCTCCGCATTCATATTCCACTCGTGCCAAACAAAATCCTTTAGCAACGCTTACAATGAGTGGTTGCGCTATTCCAATATTACTCCCCCAAAATTCGGGAAGGCGTATTTGCGGTAAAACTAGTTAATTAGCGGTGCAGTCGAAAGTTCTGTGCCTTCCCCCTTGAGTTGTTCGCTCAAGGGTACCGGTCTAAAACCCCATAAAAACCTTACTCTATTGTATGTTGCATGAATCATAGTCAAACCTAGCCAGGCTACGGTGTTGTCCACACAAACATCCTTTAAGATAGCCTTGTCCAAAGTCCATTGGCTTTCCCTGGAACCCAAGCAGACGCCTTCACGTTCTATGCATTCATTTGGAGAATTAAATGCTTATGCTAATTATTGATGTTAAATAGTTGAGTATGGTGGGGGTAAGGGCCTAACTTGTTTGTTTTGCAGAAATGAGGCACGAGGTCCCCCAGATTCGGCATGGTCACTAATATCCACCCCAAACTACTAAACTGGTGGGAGGATCTTCACTCTAGTGACAAAACAGTCGTCAGAAAACACTTGGGCAACCTTCCCTCTCTTCTGGACATTCAGCCTAACAACATGATGATAGAAGATGCTACCCTGTTCTGAGACTGTGATCGGTCGATCTTTCACTTTGGAAACAACGAGATGAAACCATTGCTAGAGGAAATAGGAGGGTTAGCGGTTTAGCTTGGGAGTCTCCAGGGTTATTGACTCCTGAAAACCGTAAAGGCCGAGGTTTTCTCAAGATGACGGGACTAAAGAAAAATCTAGACTTGGTCTGGTTGGAAGACTTTTACATCCCCTTTGACTATTTGTACGAGAGGTATGGTCGTAGCCAATCTTACCACACTTATCAGGAAGAGTTCGCCCTTACTTCTTTAGGGCACATTCACCTCCGAGTATTCGTCTTTATAGTATGCTTCTTGGATCTGACGGTGTTCCCAACAAAGAAAGAAAGAATCCACACCAGTTTGGATATGGTTACCAAGATTCTGATGGAAGGGGTTGACAAGCAGGACTTCAGTATCGTGCCAATGATCATTGCTAATATGTACCAAGCCTTGGAAAAGTGTCAACGAGGGGCAAAACATTTTGAGGGTTGCAATCTGTTACTCCAACTGTGGCTCACTGAGCATTTGCAAAAGGGAGACTACCATCAGGACATCCATAGGAGAGTTTGGGATGATCATATTGCTTTCCATCATCAAAAGCGTATGAAATACATCCCCGACATGTTTGCTCAGCCAGAAAATGCTAATGGATGGGCCAGGTTGCTAGGGAACTTGATCGAGGATCAGATTCAGTGGATGTTTGAGTGGTTCCCAACCGACGAGTTCATCATCCGAACTCGGGACACCCCATTTCTGTTATTGATCGGTCTAAGAGGGACGTATCCTTACGTCCCGATCCGAGTCATGAGGCAGGCAGGAAGGAAGCAAGTGGCACCAAGGGTCGAGAAGATGAGTCATCTCAGGGAAGATTTCCAAAACTATGGCACCCCTCATAAGTGCCAAGCTCAACATTTGTGGCACTGCAAGATTCAGTTAGAAAATGACACTATTGAACCCGACAGGTATCATGCTGGTTACTCTCCTTATTATCTAGGATGGTTGGAAGATAACTGGGGTGGAAGTATCGAGCCAGGGTTTGCTCAAGGTCACAGGGTCATATATGAGAGGGCCGAGGCAACGACTAGACTCAACCAGTTGCGCAAGAGGCTCCGTGATTGTGAAGAAGATCATCACAAAATACATGAGGCCAACAAGAAGCTGATAGAGGAATGGAAAGACATGGCCATCACCTCCACCCAGAGGCTATCACACTTGGAGCGAGGCATAGTCGACTTAGAGGAGAAGTTCATTAGGAGGATCAAGACCTGTCAGAAGACCGAGGGAGCCGAAGGAGGAATTCTATCCAGGACCTACTTGCTGCTGGGACTCCGCGAGATGGGGACATTGATCAAGGCAAGTAGAGATGCCGAGTCTGGGGAAGGTCCTTCTGGGACCAAATAGTTTGGATTGTCTTTACTTTGCCTTCTGATGTAATAAGGCCCCTGGCCATTAGTGACATTTTATATTTTTCTCATTCTTAGAGTCGTGTTGGTGTCACGACCCAAACTGGAGGATCATGACTAGTACCCGGGCCATACTTGCCCAGCACCAACGTACATTTTATCTAATCATCTTATTATCTTTAAAGGCCGACGAGATCAATATAAGTGGTAGATATGGATTATAAACACCAAACNTACGAATAATGTACTGAGTATGTAAGGCAGGTCAATATAAATATGAACAATAATGTAAAGAGAGGTAGAGAAGATACAACTTGTAACATCTGAGTGCTTCTAAGAGACAGTAACATGAAATGCATGATACATATATACACATAATCTTTTAGAAACATCCGCCTCTGTGGGCATCATCATTATCGTATCAACATCCGCCTCATACCCGGCCTCAAAGAGGACTCGGTAAACCCAACTGATCAGTGGTTGCACAATAGGTTCCATACCTGGCCGACTATAGCGCGGCTCGGTAGAGTAGAATAGATATATATATATATATACATATATATATATATACATATATATATTTAATGCATGTAGGACTCATTGGAATAATGTTCTGAACCTTTCGGAGTGACGTAATGTCGATATTCTCCGTACACGTCATTAAGATAAACTCTTCATCGAGAATCTTATAAGAATCAAGAAGTACCAACAACATTTATAACATAAGAATAAGAGAAGCAACCTCAACATCAATTGTTCCATAAGAAGGGAAACAATGTAAGTACTGCTAGTTTCTAAAAGTAGAGTATCTTTGGAAGCTCGTTCATTGCATTATGTACAATCGGAGTCGTTCAAAAGAAGGAAAGGGATAGCCTCACATACCTTGTATACACTGACCGACCTCAAGCTATGCAAAATTCACGACTCCTTAGTCTACGGTAGGAGAAATGACACTATCGTTAACGTTTAAGCGTCGTAACTATTATGTACCGGCCACAACCCATTTTATGATGAAAAGGACAGCACCTACCCTATTTATATGACTTCCCACAAGTGAAAGAAATCACTAAACATCCCAAACAACATCAATGTTAATCATATTGACCCTCCCAAAACAGCCACCAACCGATAACATTACTACCAAGCCTTTCGATATATATTTTACAAGTTCTAGCTTCAATGACTTAGACGCAACTTGGATAATATGAAATACATATAGAGTAAGATTTTACTTACCTTTACAGAAAGAAAAAATCCAATTTGACCTTAATTTTCCATGAAATATCCCTCCAATGATGCCACAAAAACAAGAAAGCGAAACTAGCAATCAATTTGTGTTTTACGGCACTAGAATCACTTTAGAAGGCTTGAAATCACCTAGGGTTGATATTAAGAACTTGAGGGAGTATTTACAGAACATAAAACCCTTAAAACGACCTCCCACAAGAGCTGGAACAACACAAAAATGAGCAACAACAAGAAGAAAAAGAAACTTACTAGCGCCACGGGANAATTTTCCATGAAATATCCCTCCAATTCTGCCACAACAACAAGAAAGCGAGACTAGCAATCAATTTGTGTTTTTCGTCACTAGAATCACTTTAGAAGGCTTGAAATCACCTAGGGTTGATATTAAGAACTTGAGGGAGTATTTACAGAACATAAACCCCTTAAAACAACCTCCCACACGAGCTGGAACAACACAAAAATGAAAAACAACAAGAAGAAAAAGGAACTTACTAGCGCCACGGGATTCCCGACACTTGATTTGTGTTGTTTGCCCTTTGTTTGGGTCTTCAATCTTGAGAGAACCTTGAGAGGGTGTTCGTAGGGTTCTAAGGTCTGAATATAGTGAAACGAAATGGCTTAAAACGGGTTGGAGGCGTCATATATAGATCCAAATGTCTTAAACCGCCTAAGTGGGCCCCATAGAGAGGTGCTTGGCGCAGTCTCGCGAAAACGCGAATATCTCTTTACTCCAAGATCGTATCGACAAATGGTTTAATGCATTAGAAACTAGACTCATTGATGTTCAATTTGGTGGTTATATCAATCCATAGTTCTAATTAAATTGGAATAAAATCTTAGTAACATTTGACCTAATGTTCAAGTAAAATTATGAACCTATGTTGCGACAACTTTTGTCTCATAACTCGTTTGACTTCAAGACTTATGATACGAATATTATATGATTCAAATACCTTAAAACACTACCTCTTGAGTGTATTAAGCACCTCTAGGTTTACCCGAAAATACGGCTGAAAACATCCTTGATTCGTTTAACTTCTAATACTTGTTATCCACCCTTATACACCTTTGTATCATTTAAGACCAATATGATTAACTTCTTATCATCTTAAACATAATATATTCATGGATTTACGTTGACTACCTTATGGCATGAGATAACATACGTGAATATGGGTGTAGCAGTTGGATTTGTCTATTTTATTATCAATAAAATGAGGTAGTTAGCATCTTAAATTCTCCAAATCAATTTGTCGCTAGGCCTAACTCGGGCACAAAGAGGTCCCCAACTTAGGACACACTTTACATTTTCGCCTTATGTGTTTAAATACTGCAATATTTATTTTATGATCCTCACTAACTTCATTACTTTTTCGTTTTTTGTTTTCTTTATATTATTCCCCTCCTCAAAGGTTGGTTTGTGCATTCTGGAATCATCCGCCTACCGCACAAGATCAAAGGGCCCTCCTCTTACTCCTACTTCTAGTCTTACCAAAGGAAAAAGTAAGGGTAAAACTAAGATGGCAGAGGCAAGTGGCGTCAGAAAAGACGACATGGATGAACAGGTTGAGATTGCTGATGGTCGGGGTATTCAGGTTCTGCAAGAGGGTATGTCTCCACTGGAGAAGAAGCTGCTGAAGCTCCAAGAGTAACTTGACCAAGTCAAGAATTTGGCTCACCTATCACTTTCCCTCAATGTTTCGGATGTCCACTTCCCAAATTCTCCAAACCCTACTTTACCAAAAAACACCCCTAAACAACTGAATCACCCCAAATACCAAGTCCCGCCAGCACAATGCAATACCTGTCACCATAACACTCCACCTCTCCAGGAATAGACAAAAAACCACTTCCAGGCTTACAATAATCCCATTTATGTGGAAACCGTGGCTCATTCCACACCACATACCCCTGAGTCTGACGAGAAGGATAGGCTCATCAGGAATTTGGCCGAGGAACTCAAGAAGTTGACGAATCGAGTTCAGGGCGTCGAAGGAGTTAGAGGGATTGAGGGGCTGATCTATGAAGATCTTTGCATACAGCCTGATGTCGAACTGCCTGAGGGGTACAAACCTCCTAAGCTTGATATGTTCGATGGTACTGGTGATCCAAGAGTCCATTTGAGAACTTACTACGACAAATTGGTTGGCGTGGTAAAAGATGAAAGAATCCGCATGAAACTCTTCATGAGGAGTTTGAAAGGAGATCCACTGTCCTGGTACATCGACCAAGATCCAAAGAAATGGACTAATTGGGTAAGCATGGCAACAGACTTCATGGATCGATTCAGGTTCAACATGGAGAATGCTCCGGATGTATTCTACATCCAGAATTTAAAGAAGAAGCCAACGGAGACCTTTCGCGAGTATGATATCGTTGGAGGTCAGAGGCTGCCAAGGTTAGGCCAGCCTTAGAAGAGGAACAAATGAAGAAATTCTTTGTACGAGCTCAGGATCCTCAATATTATGAACGACTGATGATGGTCGAAGGTCACAAGTTCTCTGACATCATCAAATTGGGAGAGCGAATCGAAGAAGGCATCAAAAGCAGTATGGTTACCAACTTTGAAGCTTTACAGGCTACTAATAAAGCTCTACAGTCTAGTGGTGTGTCCAGAAAGAAGGATGTGGGAGCCGTGATGGTCGCACAATAAGCCAAGTCCCCGCCCAAATACCAAGTATATCCAACACCCTCATTCACATACCAACCAGCTCCAAGTTACCAAGCACCCTCACCCAAATATCAAGATCCACCACCCACATATCAGCCTACCTCGCCCAGATACTCCCAAACAGCTCCCGTTTACAACGCCTACAATTCCCAACCTTCTCACTACCGATCACCACCTACTTGCCAAAACTTCCCAAGACCTCGCCTTGACTTCGACCGTCTCCCTCCAAAATAGTATACTTCCATAGCCGAGCCCATTGATCAACTATATAAAAGAATCAAAGCCGCCGGTTATATCACACCCATTCCTGCTGCCACCCCTGAGAACCCTTCTCAGTGGATCAACCCAAAAAAATCCTGTGCCTACCACTCTGGCATGAAGGGACACACCATCGAGGAATGTCGTTCCTTGAAAGACAAGATACAAACCCTCATAGACAACAAGATCATTGTAGCCAAGGACCCTGCTCCTAATGTTCGCAATAATCCGCTACCGGATCATAAAAGTGGTGTCCATATGATTGAAGTAGATGACGATTGGTATTCTGAGGGATCAATTGGCTGATTGCTGAGGGTGATATGAAGAATCCCACAATTACTCTCAACCCAATTGTTGTTCAGATGCAGCCATCCGGGGATGCTGAGGTAAACATGTCCATTCCACTCGAGTTTGAATCGAGACCGCCCGCAAGGAAAAGGCCCCAGTACCGATCGAAGTTGAGTTTGTACGGCCACTCGAAGTAGCAGTCCGTCCGCCTATAACATATACTCCGGAGGGAATGAGGATGACCACACCTATTCTAGTGGCAATGTTAACAATGCCATCCTTTTACTCAAACACCATCCCATGGGACTACACAGCTGAAGCAAGGAGAAAGGGTAAAAGCAAGTCCGAGGAAGCCATTACTGCACAGGGTATGACTAGAACTGGTAGAGTTTACACCCCTGAACATTTGGCTGAATCTACCAAGCAGGACACCAACCGTCCTCCCACCATTGAGACAGGTTCAGACAATCATTGGAGAAAGATCCAAGCCAAAGAGTACTCAATCCTCGAGCAGTGGAACAAGACACCAGCTCAGATATCTATTCTCTCTCTATTACAGAATTTTGAGATGCAGATGAGTGCCTTGCTGAGAGTGCTGGGTGAGGCATACGTGCCAGACAATATCACAAACGGAGAGATAACAAACATGCTGGGCCAGGTTCTGGAAAGCCACAAGATTACTTTCCATAAAGACGAGTTGCCGCCCGAGGGGTTAGGGCATAATAGAGCACTGCATATCACTGTGCAATGTGAGGATCACTTCATTACAAGGATCTTAATCTTTTGGGGGTTCCAGCCTCAACATTAGTCCGCTGATCACACTCAAGAAATTGCGCAAAAGTCTACATGATATAAAAGAAGGAGAGATCAATTTAAAGGCCTTCGATGGTTCGCAGAGGTCCACTATGGGAGAAATCACCTTGTGCTTACAGACGGGACCAACCTGGTTCGACGTAGACTTCCAAGTGATAGACGTGCCCGCATCCTACAACTTGCTGATAGGGAAACCTCGGATACACGCTGCTGGGGACGTGGCATCAACCCTACATCAAGCGTTGAAGTTTGAATGGAATCATCAAGACATAGTCATTCATGGCGACGGTAGCAACCATATCTACGGTCGCTAGACTTTTTTGGTCACTAAGGGGAGAAGGAAGTTGGGTGGAGAAACCTACCACAACATTGAACGAGTTAACTCCATTGATAAGGATAAATGTTGGGACAGTAAGATCGAGAGCATCTTGAATTGAAAAGGATACGAGCCAGGCAAAAGGCTCGGCAAAAATCTCCAGGGAATAACGAAGCCAATAACACTCAAGAAGCACAGTACCTCTTTTGGGCTAGGGTATGAGTACACTTGGAAGGAATTCAAGGATTGGTCGCCACCATGGTGCAATCCCTATTACTAATTGGAGTAGCCAATACCTCACTTAGAAAAAACTTTCCAGCAAGCTGATATCATCTACGGTACGGACGAAGAGGAAGCATTAGCGTAAATGAGGGATTTATTTTTGGACGATGAAGACATGGACTGCTGTGTCATTCTTGAAGAGGGACGGGAGGGGGGGGGGGAGAAGGCCCTTCCATACAGGTCGTGAGCAGAGGATCATATCTCAAGAATTTGTCTGTCAGGACGACCAAAGCCCGTCAAGCCTCGGGGTAGCAAGGCTAACAAAACAAGCATTTATTTACAACTTATTTATTTGAAAATTTTTCTTCCGTTCAAATGATTATTCAATTTATCAAAGCATTTGCAGTTTCTCTATAAATCACATATTTACTTGCTACTGTTTTCCTCCCCATTACTTTATTTACACATCATTACTATTACTTATCTTGATGAACCGACGACTGTGACATGCAACGAGGCAACGCAACAAATGGATTCCGATTCAGACGAGGATGATATACCTGAGGATATTGTGAAAGAGGTCGAGAACTTTGAGAATAGACTTCAGTCTAACTTGGACGAGACTGAGGTTGTCAACCTGGGAAACGTAGAGAACGTCAAAGAAACACGCATCAGCGTTCATCTGTCGCCATTAGAAAATGAGGAATATACAGAGTTTTCAAGAGAATATGAGGACATATTCGCCTGGTCGTATGACGACATGACTGGCCTCAGTACATCTATTGTGTCCCACAAGTTGCCAACCGATCCGACATGCCCACCGGTGAAGAAAAAGCTCAGGAAGTTCAAACCAGACATGAGCTTGAAAATCAAAGAAGAGGTCAGCAAGCATATCAACTCCAGGGTTCTCTGGGTGGTTGAATACCCGACATGGTTAGCCAACATCGTGCCTGTGCCAAAGAAAGATGGGAAGGTTAGAGTCTGTCTCGACTACCGGGATCTCAACCGGGCCAGTCCGAAAGACGACTTCCCTTTGCCAAATATACACATCCTGATTGACAACTGTGCCAAGCATGAGCTGCAGTCCTTTGTAGATTGTTTCACTGGCTACCATCAGATTTGGCTGGACGAGGAAGATGCTGAGAAAACGGCATTCGTTAAACCATGGGGAGTGTATTGTTACAAGATGATGCCATTCGGTCTAAAGAATGCAGAGGCCACCTACATGAGGGCCATGACTACTATATTCCACGATATGATTCACAAGGAGATCGACGTATATGTGGACAACGTCATCATCAAATCAAGGAAAGCCACTGTCCATATGGAAGATCTGGGGAGGTTCTTCAATAGGTTAAGGAAGTACAATTTGAAATTTAACCCTGCGAAGTGTGCATTCAGGGTTCCTGTTGGCAAGTTACTAGGGTTCATCGTCAGTCGTCGAGGAATAGAACTGGATCCATCAAAGGTTAAAGCCATCCAAGAATTTCCGCCACCAAAGAACAAGAAGGATGTTATGATTTTCCTGGGGAGGCTCAGTTACATCAGCCGGTTCATAGCCCAGTTTACTATCATTTGTGAACCGATCTTCAATATGTTGAGAAAGGATGCTGCAACCAAATGGACCTATGATTGTCAAAAGGCCTTTGATAGAATCAAGGAGTACCTCTCAACACCACCAGTCCTGGTACTGCCCGAGCCAGGTAGACCTCTGCTGCTCTACCTTGCTGTGTTAGATGGAGCTTTCGGTTGCGTTCTTGGGCAAAATGCCGAAACAGGAAGGAAAGAGCAGGCCATTTTCTATCTTAGCAAGAAATTAACTGCATATGAAAACCGGTACTCTTTATTGGAATGCACTTGTTGTACTCTGACTTGGGTCGTACAAAAGTTGAGGCACTATTTCTGTGCATATACAACGTACCTCATATCAAGGATTAATCCGTTGAAATACATCTTTCAGAAGCCCATGCACACTTTCAAACTGGCCAAATGGAATGTTAAGTGAGTTCAACATTATTTACGTGACTCAGAAGGCAGTCAAGGGACAAGCATTAGTAGATCATCTCGTTGAAAATCCTATGGACAGGGAATACGAACCATTAAAAATGTATTTTCCTGATGAAGAAGTGTCATTCGTAGGAGAGGACATTGTAGAATTCTACGATGGTTGGAGGATGTTTTTTGATGGGGCCGCAAACTTCAAAGGCGTAGGTTTTGGGAAGTCCTAATTCAGAAATCGGTCAGCACTATCCAGTATCCGCAAAACTCAGGTTCCCCTGCACCAACAACATGGCTGAATATGAGGCCTGCATCTTGGGGCTTAACTTGGCCATCGACATGAACGTTCAAGAGTTATTAGTGATTGGTGATTCAGAACTATTGATACACTTGGTACAAGGAGAATGGGCGACCAAGAATTCCAAGATACTGCCATATCTACATCGTGTGCAGGAGTTGAGAAAGAGGTTCACAAAGATAGAGTTCCGGCATGTCCCCAGAATCCAGAATGAGTTCACCGATGCATTGGCTACCTTATCTTCTATGATCCAGCATCCAGACAATAATTTCATCGATCCCATCCCAGTGAGGTTCCACAATTAGCCAGCCTACTGCGCCCATGTTGAAGAAGAAGCAGACGAAAAGCCTTG
Source organism: Nicotiana paniculata (assembly GCA_005239505.1). Lineage (NCBI taxonomy): Eukaryota > Viridiplantae > Streptophyta > Magnoliopsida > Solanales > Solanaceae > Nicotiana > Nicotiana paniculata. The sequence continues at coordinate 27,901 of ML352374.1, read as the reverse complement.
GTTTCATGATATCAAGGAATACTTGGCAAAGGGAGAATATCTCAGAACTTGCAAACGCTACTCAGAAACGCACACTTCGAAGGTTGTCAAACAATTTCTTTCACAGCGGAGGAGTCCTGTATAGGAGGACTCTTGATTTGTGTTTACTAAGGTATGTCGAAGCAAAAGAAGCAACAAAACTATTGGAGGAGATACATGTCGGTACATGCGGTCCTCATATGAACGGGTTCGTTCTAGCAAAGAAGATACTTCGAGTCGGTTATTTCTGGATGACCATGGAAACAGATTGCATCCAGTATGTCCGGAAGTGCCACCGTTGTCAGATACATGGGGATATGATAAAGGTACCTCTAAGTGAGCTTAATGCAACAAGTTCACCATGGCCGTTTGCCGCCTGGGGCATGAATGTTATTGGACCGATCGAGCCTGCCGCCTCCAACGGACACAGGTTTATTCTGGTTGCCATTGATTACTTTACCAAATGGGTCAAAGCAGCGTGTTACAAAGCAGTTTCTAAGAAAGTCGTGGCCGACTTTGTCCACGACCACATAGTTTGTCGATTCGGAGTTCCAGAGTCAATCATTAACGACAATGGTTCCAACCTCAACAGTAACCTGATGAGAGCCATGTGTGAAACATTCAAGGTCAAACACAAGAATTCCACAACATACAGATCTCAGATGAATGGAGTCGTTGAGGCTGCCAACTAGAATATGAAGAAGATATTGAGAACGATGATAGAGAAGCACAAGCAATGGCATGAGAAGCTGTCATTCGCCTTACTAGGATACCGCACCACTGTCTGCACATCAACTGGGGCAACTCCGTACATGCTAGTTTATGGTACAGAAGCCGTTATTCCTACCGAGGTCAAAATTCCATCCCTGAGAATCATACAAGAAGCCGAACTAAGCGATGCAGAGTGGGTATGAAGCCGTTATAAGAAACTGGCCCTCATAGACAGAAAAAGAATGAACACAGTTTGTCATGGTCAGCTATATCAAAATAGAATGACCAGAGCCTTCAACAAGAAAGTCAAGCAGAGACGATTCACACCGGAGCAGCTGGTGTTAAAGAAGATCTTTCCTCACTAAGACGAAGAAAAAGGGAAATTATCTCTCAATTGGCAAGGCCCGTACAGGGTTCACCGAGTGTTGACAGGAGAAGCACTCATACTTGCAGAAATGGATGGAGAAATCTGGATAAAGCCAATCAACTCAGATGTAGTCAAGCGCTACTATGTGTAACTTTCATGCTTTTATCAAATGTTTTAATTTGAACTACGCCTGACATGATTCCTGTTTAAGAGGGGATACGTAGGCAGCCCTATGGGTTCGGTCACATTTTAATAAAATTTCATTTTCCCACGAATGGAAACTGGGGCAGTATTTGAGGAGAGTCCTCAAAATTCCGAAGCAAATGCAGCCAAGCACCGCACGAGCAACAGCTAGAAGGATTCACCCATCAAACTGGGGCAGAATTTTGAGGAGGACCCTCAAAATTCCATAGCAAGAGAGGTTGCAATTCCTTGAACCGCATAGTGGTCGTCGATTCATCCAAAAATTATTACTTTAAATTATATGTTATGTTTTTATAAAACCATGCATATTTGCTTTCTCAAAAAATAGCTTGTTTAGCAATGCTACCCTGCGATATGAACAACAAAGTCCTCGTTATCAAGAAGATAGGCCGAGCCGAGCTAGTGGGAATGCGAACTAACCTTCCCCTTTACAGAACTCAAAATTATTATTTGGATGCAGGCACCAAGACAGCGAAATCCCAGAACACATTACTATCTTCGCAAGATGCATATTTCTTAAGGACACGTTCTCAAACTCGCCGCACATGTCGACGCCTACTATCATCGTAAACAACGCTTATTCACCATAATATATCACCGCAATTTATCATCAGCTAAGAACTCTTACTGTCGTTTATTTTCCCACACTTCATAAGGCTACCATTTTGCCTTTCGGGGTTCTACGCTACCTCCCCTGCATTTTATTTCCTGCACTGCATAAGGCTACCATTCTGCCTTCCGGGGTTCTACGCTACCTCCCCTGCATTTTATTTCCTGCACTGCATAAGGCTACCATTCTGCCTTCCGGGGTTCTACGCTACCTCCCCTGCATTTTGTTTCCTGCATTGCATAAGGCTACCATTGTGCCTTCCGGGGTTCTATGCTACCTCCCTGCATTTTATTTCCTGCACTGCATAAGGCTACCATTATGCCTTCCGAGGTTCTACGCTACCTCCCCTGCATTTTATTTCAATCACTGCATAAGGCTACCATTCTTCCTTCCGAGGTTCTACGCTCCTCCCCTGAATTTTACTTTATTGCATAAAACTCCTATCTACCTCTTCAAAGCAACCACCTTTCGTGACATTACTTATTTATGCTTCTCTCGGGCTAAGCTCTGCCCCTCTTTTCTTTCGCAAATCGCAAGACTAAACTTTGTCTTGTTGGCATGATACCATTACATTCTTCTGGGCTGAAATATCGCCAAATTTTCCAAAGGCGCCATCGTTCGGACGCACCATCTTCATGGCCTGAGAACATCATTTCATGGCATGAGGATCTCTTTTATTCAACTTGTATATCATTATTCAAAGGCACCATGGTTCGGAGGCACCATTCTCATGGCCCGAGAACATCATTTCATAGCCTGCGAATCCCGCACCAAGCGATTCATGGCCCAGGACATCATGGTCTAAGGACAATCATCCTCAATTGTCCCAAGACATCATTCATAGTCCAACGGGAACTTGCATCATATTTGTATTATGCACGATATATGCTTGTTATTTATTTGCAAGTAATCCGGCCAGGACGGCCAACCAGGCAGGAGCGGACCACTCCAGTTCTCCGATACAACCCCGTAAGACCTTCCTACTTTACCTTACCTTGCACCTTGCATCCGTTCTTGTGAAACATCACCGATATATTTTACCGATGATTCCGGAACTACATACGACCTGATTCCTGTAAAACCAGAGATATGTAGCCAGCTCAGAAGCTAGAATGCGGCCTAATTCTATCCCACAGTTTCATTTGGGTCAAAATTGGCCATCATATCTTTACCCGACAACTCTTTCATCTTTCCCGGGTAAAGAGTGGCAGCTGTTGATACCCAGTTTTTCCTCAAATTATTTTCAGACTTACACATAAACTTTTCAAACTACTCTTTGTAATAGTGAGTATTTTTCCCTATTTTTCAATATTTTTATTAAATTATTTTCCTGTTTATTTAATATTTCATATTTAAATAATTCTTAAATTATGCCATAAATAATTTCCAAAATATTTTTTAGCTCGGTATGTTATTTGTAATCATTTTTTATCCAGTAAAATTCAATTATTTTAACAAATTAGCCAATTGTGTCTCATTTAATTTCCATTACAGCAATTTTACAATTATGGCCCAATCGGACATTTTTGTATTGTTTCAATTCAAAATTTATGCATTTTTACACTTGATATTAGTTAATCACTGTAATTTTACCTATTTAAGCTTAATTTCTTTTGTATACAATTATTATCTATTTTAATTAATTAATTATCTATTTTTTACGGGTATTTAACACCTACCCACATTTATTTAAATTATAGCCACATTCAACCCAATCTTTAAACCCAATTAACCCCAACCCATCAGATTATCCAACCCAGCCCAATCCTAAAACTAACCTGGCTCAACCACCAATTTAATCTGAGCCGTTGATCAAATGAGATCAACGACCCAGATCCATGCTTACCTAAATTAAACCAAACGACCCCCCAAACCCCTCATTTCATTCGAGACCTCTCATCTCTCTATCCGGTCTCTCTCTCTCTCCCTTCTCTCTCTCCCTTCTCTGGTTCATCTTCTACTCCGATGGAGCTCAGCCCGTCTCCATCCACCTCCGACCTCTCTCCTTTTGACTACGAGCCTCCATGATGTCTCCTCCATCTAGCTCACTTCATCTCTGAAGCCTTTGAAGGTCTCGACCATGCCTACTAGCTTCTGGGGTTCCTACTGGGGTTGTTTCCGGCCCACTCCGGTGGGGTTTTGACACGACCATTCCATAACCACCATGATCTTTGAGTTCCACGGCAGGTTCTACGATTTTCTCTGTTTTCTTATGAAACACTAATTTTTGCCTAAATCTCTTAAATCTCTGGTATTTTTAACTATTTAAACTTGTTTCTTCATGTTTTACATTGTTCTCAACACAATCTCTAAAAATCATTAAAACATTTTTGCTTCCCTTTTTTAAATTAGGGTTTCTCAGAACCTCTTCTATGTTGGGTTTTAACTGAGTTTCTCTTCGCTCTTAAGTCTATTCCCTTCATATTGTGATGATTCTGTGATTGTTGTCTCTCCTATGTTAAAACCCTAATTTTTCTATGTTTGATTCTGTGTGTTAGCATGACTCTCTCTTTGTTTAAGTTTCTGTACCTCTAATATGTTCTACTGAGTTCTAAGGCCTAACCTACTCGTGTTATCTATATATGATTGTTTATGCATCTCTGAACTTGTCCGTGCTATGGTTATTAGCTTCTCCATATATGTGTTGAAATTTGGAGCATGAATCCCTCTTGACCGACCTTGATTCCCTTATTGAATGATATGATTGAGAATATTCTTTCAAAATCCTAAAAAACTCTGCTTGTTTGTTTAGATTGATTGATTCGCTTACCTTGTTTATTAATTTGCTCTATTTACTGAACTACTTCGACTTTCTGAATCTGGTCTTAATTGTCTACTCTATGCTTAATAAACCTCGAGTCTTTCCTTGTTTAGTCTTGATTGATTTTACTTTGCCTTATATGACTATGTGTTTACCATTTGAGTTCGAATCCCTTGACTTAAGGGGTTAATTACCTTGATTTCTTGGTTAATTGATTCCGAGTTCCCTATTACTTAACAGACCTCGATTCTTTCCTTGTTTAGTATGGTGCTAACTTTATTTACCTTATACGACTGTGTATCTTTACCATTTGAATGTTAAATCCCATAATTTAAGGAAACCGTGTATTTTTCACACTGATTTGATTCTTCCTTCTCTTATTACCATGCATATATGATTCTTACCTTATCTTGATCACCTGTTTTCAACTATAAGTACTCATACTCTTTCATTAAACAAGACACGAACAAAAACACTATTCTAAGATTTTCTCAAACACACTGACTTGTGTTAGAACTCTCTCTTTCTTACAAAAAGTTCTCTGCTCTACTACTCTTCCTTGCTCTTGGTTACTGTTAGCCGGCTATAAGCCAAGGCTATCCATTGTGCTCTTGTGTTGCTCTCTCTCATTCTGCTTGCTTTCCTCTTCACTGGTATGCCTTATTTTAAATTTAAAGCTTCATCAACAACATGATTCAGTTCTTATTGTTCTTAGTCTGCTTTTATTTATGGTTCTTCTGCGAAACCTGTAATTAGAATACACTCAGCATGCTATTGTCTCACTTGTCACGTGTGTTTTTGGCCATATCTATTGGCTATTTTTTTAATTGTGTTGTACCCCAATCCCTTGACCCTCTCTATGTGACTCCTTTATGGTTGGTTTATGGCTATGTCAGAGCAAGCAATCTCTGATCATGTCCAAACCATTCCTAGATCTTTCACTGGATTGTTTACCATTAAATGTTCTACTTGTTCCTATCCCCCATTACCCCTGCTTGTAATGTCTGAACCTATTGTAATGTTGTGTGTGCATCTTTGATGCTGTGTGAGATTGTTATTTACTCGTCTCCTTTGAAAAAAAACTGTTTTTGTCAGACAAACTCTCTGGTTTATGAACTCTCTTTCAAAACTCCTTTTCTTTTCAAACTCACTTCTGGCACTTCACATTATTCCTAAACTCCTAGGTTCCACCCCCTCAGTGTAAGCATTGCTTAGGGAGCCCATGAGTTCCCTCTGAATCTTGATGCACTGAGGCTGGTAATTCCACACTGCACTTGTTCACTTTGGTAATTATATCTAGGTGCTGGTATTGGCCAGGGACCCCACGATGGCCCTAGAGAGCTTTGCCGCACCCAGACCATGTAAGGCTGTGAAACTCGAAAGAGTTGAGGTTGGGAGATATGAGCTTGATTGAAGGCCCTCTATAGACTTAGCTTCTTATTCAATTATGTAATTCCTTTATTTGGCCTGTAATAATCTGTAAACGAATGTATGGGGCAAGATAGTGAATATGGGAGGGGACTATGCATATTTAATATAGTTATGGGTAGAAATCAAGATCATAGGATTTACTTTACCTATGTGTGCAATAATATCATGCTTAGGACATGCATACCATTGCATTAGAAACCATTTTTAGGTTGTTTACTTCAGCATCTCTACTATACTCCTATTTACTTTAGAAATCTTGTTCACAACTACTAACTATAATAAAATATGTCGTAATGATACTGCTTCTGCATTTGCATCTAGAAATCATGCTTCAGGACTCATAATCAATGTGTGCATAATCAGTATATATACGGATGCCTAGGAAAACCTTAGGCCTAATTCTCATTGAAACTAAAATCGACTGTTTTATGTCTTGCCTGTATTAAAAACGGTCTTTTAAAATTTATCAGTCTCTTCTTAAAATCTTAGAACCTTGCTGTTTGTCACTACTTTTACTCTTGCAACTGATGGATTTTCAAAATGATTCTCCTTTTCTGAAGTTCATGCAAATCATTCTGTTTTTCCTAAACCCTTGCTATATTTTTAAATTACTGGTTCTTGAAATTGTGCACTCATTCTCCTTTTACTAAAACTCCTTTAAACTACTGGTTCATGCTTTATTTCAAAGAAAGTCACTCCTGTTTGAAATTACTCTGCTTTATTTAAAATTTTGCTTTACTTCTGATTACTGGTTTTCTAAAGTTATTCATCCATTTTCTTACTGAAAACTTCATCGCTGTTAAATCCTGCTACTATCTTTAAATTACTGGATTTCCAATCAATTCCTCTTCTCAAAGACTATTCTGTCCTTTTTAAATTCCCTGCTTTATCAGTCCTTTGTCTAACTTATGAAACGTACTGTTTTTCTAACTTAAAACTCTTGTTTTATATCCTGCCTTTGGGACCTTGTTGTTTTTGAGACGTACTATTTATGTGTTTACCTGTGGAGGAATCTGTGAGCCTCTTATCTGCCCTTATGTGTTCCCATATTTGTAGTCCTAATTGTTTTATATGTCGCTTAGAATTTTATCCTTTAAACCTAGGGGCTCAACCTAGTACTCACTTTGTAGGATTTAGTAGTCCTCAACACCCTCCGGGACTTATAGAACGGGACTGGTAATAGCATGCAATAAGCCTTCATGACCAGATGTGCTTCTTTAAATAACTTCTACGGGGTGGGAAGGGTAAAATACGGATATGATGATCGGTGCGCTAATACCACGTGTAGCCCCTCTTCGAGGATTGATTACCGGGTATTGCATCGATGTGATCCGTATTATTTTAAAACCTAGGAAAATTCTTTTTTTCAAATATTTTACTCTGATGTTTTCCCAAAAACCTTTAAAGATTTTTATATTTGTTTGAAATCCCCTCTTATATGAACCTTACTTGCTATTTGTTTACTGTCCAAATTCACAAAACTTCTTGGCTGGGACCCATAGGATTGGATCTTGAGGGGTGCTTAATACCTTCCCCTTAGGATAACTTCAAGCCCTTACCCATTCTCTGGTAATGCAAACTAGTTCATGAGTTATCTACTCTAGGTGCCCTAACGCACCACAAAATCGTTAGGTGGCGACTCTTCCTTAACCTCTTCCTTTAAGGAGTTGTCCAGAATGTCATGAACCCGATATCTCTGCACATGACCTGTGCGAGGAAAAAGGGGGGCGCGACATAGATAACACTCAACACCAACAATAACTCAAACATCACCTGTTGATAACATAGAAGAACACCATGATAGTCAGCAAGAAATTTTTTTATTGATCATCAGATGCCTAGTGACGGAGAAATTCAAGCACATCAAAATACTCAAAATGTATCAACTGGAACACTGACTAGAGGTCAATCCAATACATAATAACTTCCACTAAGTAAATCTAATAGAGATAAACAACCACCATCTTGGATGAAAGATTTTGTGTCATTAAATATTCATCAAGAGGTATCCTATCCTTTGAATAAATACATAGGATATGATCACTTATCTCTAAAATACCAAGCCTTTACTGCAACTTTCTCTTCTACCCACTGGATCTGCTACATATTTTGAAGCTAGTACATATCCAAGATGGATAGCAGCAATGCAAGAAGAAATAAAGGCATTAGAAAGCAATAATACCTGGGCATTAGTCAAATTACCTAAAGGAAAAAAACCTACAGACTGCAAATAGATATACAAGATAAATATTAAGCTTCATGGGATATAGAAATATTTAAGGCTAGAATTGTAGCCAAAGGTTCTAGCCAACAAGAAGGCATTGATTATCAAAAAATATTTTCATTTATAGTGGAAATGGTAAATTTTAGAACAATATTGGTACTAGCAGCTGCTAGGCAATGGCATATTCACCAAATGGATATATACAATGCTTTTCTTTAAGGTGATTTACTTGATGAAATCTATATGGATATACCTCAGGATTTGGAAGTCAGGGGGAGAAGATGGTAGGCAGACTTACCAAATTCTTGTATGGAAAGCAAGCCCTAAGACAATGGAATGTGAAACTATCTGAAGCTTTATAAAACTACAAGTCAAACAAATTCAGTATGATTATTCCTTATATATAAAAAGGACAATTGAAGGTATGACACTGGTTCTAAAATATGTTGATGACATGCTACTTACCGGTGACCATTTGAAACTCATTCAAGACACCAAGAATTCTCTACCGAAAATTTTCAAAATGAAAGATCTGGGGGAGTTAAGATATTTTCTGGGCTTAGAATTTGCCAGTCCAGTGAAGCGATTGTTATGCATCAGAGGAAATATGCGTTGTAACTCATTGCAGAAGTAGAATTAACAACATTTAAACCAGCAGCTTCACAAATTGATACAAATGTGAAGCTTACTATAAGCAGTATGATGAACATATTTGGAAGAATGAAAAATCAGAAACAGATCCTACTGTTGATCAGGCTGCCTATTAGAGGTTAATAGTAAAACTTCTATACTTGACTGTAACAAAACCAGATTTTGGAGTCCATACTCTAAGCTAATTTCTTCAACAACCAAAAAAGTCTCTCATGGAAGAAACATTAAGAATTGTGAAGTATGTTAAAAACAGTTCAGGTCAAGGCATTCTATTATCCAGTCATCACAGCAACACTGTTACTGCATACTATGGTGCATACTGGGCAACTTGTCCAGTTACTAGGAGATCAGTTACTGGTTTTCTAATCAATGTTGGCAACTCCTCAGTTTCCTGGAAATCCAAGAAACAAACTATTGTTTCTAGAAGCTTGACCGAGGCAGAATACAAAAGTTTAGCTGCAACTGTGGCAGAATTAACATGGTTACTAGGAATGCTGGAAGAGATTGATGCTGAAGTCAATCTACCAGTTGACATATTCACTAATAACAAAGCAGCTATTCAAATAGCAGCTAATCTTGTATATCATGAGAGGACTAAACATATAGAAATAGATTGTCACTTTTAAGAGAAAAAATCCAACAAAGATTGGTAAACACAAAATATGTATCTACAAATGATCAACCAGCAGACTTTCTAACAAAAGGTTTAAGTAAATTTCAACATCTTTATTTAAGTTCCAAGTTAGGTGTGTTTGACATTTTTACACCACCTAACTTGAGGGGGGAGTGTTAAATGATATAAAGACAGAAATAACATTTTTTATAAGTTAGTTTAAGTAGTTAAGTAGGTGGTTAGGATTTAGTTAAGCTAAGCTCACTATATATGTAATTCGAATTCCATCACACAAAAAAATTAATGATAATTACATTTCTCTCTCTTTCATTTCTATCTTCTTCATCTCAAACTACTTTAATATCACTATCTCCTGTAATAATAACTAGGGGTTATCCTCAACTGTTCAACAAAGAAAAGAAGTATCCGTTCAAACTGATCTCATTCCTATGTTGACATCAAGAAAAATAAACCATAGGGCCTTCCTCTCTATCCATTTATTTCTCATAATCATAAAGGAGAAAATGCTTAGGAAACTTTCTTTATGGCTCATGTATGAATAACAAAATAAAATAATGCAGATTGACGACCTTTTTAAATGCTATTTCATAAGGATATTAAATATAGTAATTTTATACTTATTCTCTCTTCTTTCTTTTTTTCCCTTTTGAACGTATGCAATTTTGATTTCACTTAAATGCAGTTTTCTATTCTTTTTTTCTTTTTGTAATGACCCGACCGATCGTTTTGAGAATTTGCATTTCAGTCGGTAGTTTAGGGGCACAAGTAGCTTCTTATGATGTATTATGATTTGTGTGTAAAATTTGAGTTCATTCCGAGTTGGTTTGATATGTTTCTACGCGAGTTTTTAGAAGTCGAAAGTTTGAAAGTTCATTAAGTTTGATTTGAGGCGCGTTTCATCGTTTCGATGTTGTTATGCGTGATTTGAGGCCTCTAGTAGGTCCATTTTATGTTATGGAATGTGTTGGTATCTTGATACGGGGTCCCGAGGGGCTGGGGTACATTTCGAATAGGTTTGGGCTGTATTGCGCTCGTTTTTCTTATGTTTCGACATCGTTTCTTCAAGCATAAATAGTACCACATTAAACAAATGAGCTCCAATTTTTGTTTTAGTTGAAGCATTAGATTCGTATCGTAATTACGCATCCATAGCAAAATGAATCATAAAATTTGGACATCGTATGAGGATTTAATGGTCATTTTAGTAAGAATTGGATTGCTACATTTTTCAGATTAATTACGAAATTACCACTGACTTCGTATTTAAAAATCTGCACTATTTTCAAATATTGAAACCAATATATCTCCTTCATTATAAGGTCAAATGGAGTGATTCAAGAGCCTAACAAGACTGAAATTTTACAAGGAATCCATTGGAGGCATCAAAAGCAAGTGTCGGGATCATTTGGCATACAAAACGAGGCAAAACAGCTGGGCAAAAATACTTAATATCGAAGATTTATTCATTTGATCATATTTTGAGTTGGGAGCTCGGATTTCGACAATATTTGGAGGCGATTATCACCGTATGGATTGGGGTAAGTGTTCTATACTCGATTTTGGTTATATTTCATGAATCCATCTTCGTTTTTGGCATTTGATTGATGATTTGAAAGTGAAATCTGAGGGTTTCTAAAATTTCATGAAGTGAATTTTTTAGTTTTGAACATCAATTCGGAGTCGTATTTTGTGAAACTAGTATAGTTGGACTCGTCGTTGAATGCATTATTGGATCTTGTGAGTATTGTCGGGTTCCAAAGCGCGGGCCCGTGTTTGACATTTGGTCGATTTTGGAATGATTAAAGATTCGACTTTTATCAATTAGGTTTGTTTCCTTTGGAATTATTTGATGTATTTGAGTTGCTTTTGGCTAGTTTCGAGCTGTTCGGAGGTTGGTACACGCAGGATGGAATTTTTGGAGTATCATTTGGCTTGCTCGGTATTGGTTTTGGCTTGTTCAAGGTAAGTAACACTTCTAAACTTGGTGCTGAGGGTATGAAACCCCGAATTACGTGTTATGTGATTAATATTAAGGTGACATGTATGCTAGGTGACGGGCGTATGGGCGTGCACCATGTAAATTGTAATTTAGTCGATTTCATGAAACTGTGTAGCCATCTTATCTGAACATCTCTATTGTACTCTATGTGTTAGAGCACTTGAGCTGTAATTGATGCTAGATATAATGTTTAGGCTAGATGCTGGTACTAGTGGGACTCATAGCAGTCGTTCTTTGTTGTTGAGTTATTTGCTTAATTCCAGTTATGTACTCAGTCGCATTCATCATTACATATCACATCTGTGTCTCTGTTATTGTTTATTGTCACATCTCATATCATTGATTTTTGCTGCCGAGCATGAGTGTTGGGAGCCGAGAGATTGTAGAGATTGATGAGTAAGTGAGTTAGAGGGCCTGATTATGAGGATATTGATACTATGGAACGTGAGTTGTCCGTGCACAATGTGAGTTGTCCGTGCGGATCCGGATATCAATTGTCACGACCCAAATTCCCAACCCACAGGATCGTGATGGTGCCTAACAAAATACTTTTTAGGCAAGACGATGTTAGAAACTTACTAACCATTTCCTTTAAAAGTTTACTTAACACAAAAGAAAATCTTAAAATGAAACAAATAAATCTAATGTTTTCCAATAAATGACTTCATGAATAATATTAGATAAAATGAAATGAACCACGAACTATTACCAACTATATATCTACCCAGGGTCTGGTGTCACAATTCACTAACTATTAATAAATGCTACAAGTATTTAACTGAAAGAAAAATATCTCTGTTTGGAATGAAATAAAATAGCAACTAAATAGTGTAGAGAAGACTCCAGGAATCTGCGAATGCCAGCAAATCTACCTCTTGTCTCCATGAAAATGCACATCTATGTCTCAAACTTAACACTGGCCAGTACCTGGATCTGCACAAGAAGTATAGAGTACAGTATCAGTACAACCGACCCCATGTACTGAGTAAGTGCCGAGCCTAATCTCGATGAAGTAGTGACGAGGCTACGGTGGGGCATTTTATAAAATAGCCTGTAAACAATATATAATACAACAAGAAGAAAATAATAATAAACTAAATAACCAGTAACTTGCAACAGTAAATAACAACAACTCGGATAACTTTTCCAGATATCAGCTATGATCAAACCTTCTCAAAATTTCCAAGTTTCAATTTAAATCATAGTAAAAACAGAGTATGAAAACCTGTTAAATAAAACAAGGAGTTTTTCAAATCTTTATTTTTTTGAAAATCAGTAAAACATAAATATTTTCACTTATCGCTCCTTGTTGCGGCACGCAACCCGCTCCCGCCTGTCCACCCTTATTGCTCCTATATATATATATATATATCACCCTTATTTCTCTTGTTGTGGGGTGCAACCCGATCCCACATGTCCACCCTTATCACTCCTTGTTGTGGCGTGCAACCCGCTCTCACCAGGCAGTAACATCACTTTATTTATAAAAATTTCCACAATTCAGGTCGAAATCATTCCCAATATTTTTGTCTCAACAATCGTAAACAGAAAGCTGTACAACTCATGAACTTCATCAATTATCATTTCACGATGAAACCAACCGGAATATATATGTATCGTAAAACATTGTCATCCAATTCAATCTTTATGTATCACAATGAAACCAAGAGAACAACCAACGCTTCCCAAAATATTTGGAACAATACTTAACAACAAGTCGATGAAAATAATTAGACAAGGAGGCATCAATGATAATGAAACAATTAAGCCAGGAATCAAATAAAGTGGAAATAAGTAAGGGATCATGTTCAACAAATAATTTGGTGGTGCATAGATACTCGTCATTTCACCTATACACCACACACATGCAAATTCACATAGAATTGAAGTTGGGGATTCCTATTCCCTCAAGTCAAGGTTAAACCAAGCACTTACCTCAATCTCACAAGCAATCACTGCTCAAGCACGACCTTTCCTTTAGAATTTGCCTCTAACCCGCTCGAATCTAATCACAATTGGTTCAATATCATCAATTATTGCTTAAAGGAATCAACTTTAATGGAACACTATGGTTTTCCTGTATTTTCTTATTAAAATATAAAAATCGATCCCGAGCCCGCTTGGTCTAAACTGGAGGTTCGGACCAAAATCCGTTTACCCAATCTCCCCTGAGACCGGATATACAATTGATTTTGGAATCCGATAAATCCCCAAATTTTGAAATTCCTAAGTTCTAACCAAAAACTCCAATTTTTACCATGAAAACTCTAGATTTTTGGTTGACTTGTTAAAAGTTTTTAAGGAATGAAAGGAATTAGTTAGAGATCACTTACCAATGATTTGGAGAAGTTTGGGTCCTTGAAAAATCGCCTATGGGGGTTTAGAGTTTGAGAGAATTGAAAAAGAAGCGAAAAACCCGTCTAAAATCTGATTTAACTGGTTGCGGATCTTGCATTTGCGAACCCTTCGAATTTGGGCAGTCATCGCAAATGCGATGAATTTGTCGCATTTGTGACATATCGAGGACTCGCATTTGTGACCAAAAATCTTGCATTTCCGAGATCTGGGGCTGGCCCAGGACTTCGCAAATGCGAAGACTGATCTCGTATTTCTGCCACACCAGATATCAATTGTGATGAAATTTTTCTAAGTCTAAACACTCTGTAGCCTACAAGAAACTCCCTCGAGCCCTCAGGGCTCTAAACTAAACATGCACGCAAGTCTAATAAATCATACGAACTTGCTCGTGCGATCAAATCATCAAAATAACATCAAAAACTACAAATTTAACCTCAAAACTCAAGATTTCCTCAAGAACACTAAAATTTCTAACTTTTCAACCAGACGTCCGAATCACGTCAAACCAACTCGGATTCTCATCATATTTCACAGATAGGACTTAAATATCATTAAAAATTTATTCCAGGCTCTGGAACGAAAATACAGGCTCGGTGCCAACAATTTCACATATTATTTCATTTCTTTAGTTCTTGTAATAACCAGCAAAATAATTTTCTTCATTTTCTAAGGCTAGGGACCTCGGAATTCAATTTCAAGCATACGCCCAAGTCCCATATTTTACTGCGGACCTTCCGGGATCGTCAAAACACAGATCCGGGTCCGTTTACTCAAAATGTTGACAAAAGTCAACTAATACCAAATTTTAACTCTAGAAATTATTATTTCTCATATTTTCACATAAAAGTTTTCCGGTTTCACGTCCCGAGTGTGCATGAAAATCGAGGTAATTAAAATTTTAGTCTTTTTATGGATAATAAGCCTAGAATGGAGTCTAAATTCGTAAAATGACCCTTTGGGTCATCACATTTATACTATAACACGTGAGTTGTCTGTGCAGATTATAGCGCTTGGGCTGAAGGAGCTCCTCCAGAGTCTGTACACCCCTAGTGAGCGCAGTTGCTCGCAGTTGATATGTTTGGGCTGGATTTGCTATGTTCAGTATTGAGTGACTGAGTGTGTCGAGTGATTGAGCATGACGAGTGGAAAGTGTGAGACAATGAGATTGAGTACTCTGAGAGTGTGAGTATATGAGTTCATTGTTGATACCCAATTTTTCCCAAATTATTTTCAAACTTGCATATATACCTTCAAAATCACTCTTTACAGCAATAGGTATTTTCCCATAATTTTTTCGTATTTTTTACCAAATTATTTTCCTGTTTATTTAATACTTTATATTCTATAATTATTCATAAATGATGTTATAAATAATTTCAAATCGTTTTCTTGCTCAATATGTTATTCGTATCCTATTTAATTCCCTTAGGACTTAATCATTTCACGCAATATTGGGGTCATTTAGCTAATTTCAACAATTTTTGCCACAATAGCACAAATGTACATTTATACTATTTTAAAATTAATAAACAATCATTTTTATTTTTATATATTAGTTAATCACCTTAATTTCATTTATTTGGTCTTAATTCCATTTTTACACAATTACTAGCCATTTTATTAATTAATTATTTTGTTTAATTGGGTATTTAACGTTTAGCCCTATTATAGCCAACTCTAAAAACCCAATACCCAACCCACATGTAACCCATAAACGACCCAGCCCAATCCTAAAACTAACCCGGCCCAAACCCTCAATCTATCTGAGCCGTTGATCAAAATAGATCAACGGTCCAAAATCAATTTTCCTAAAATGTCTCTCACCTAACCCCCCTTCCCCGTCTCATTTTTGTGAATCCTCACTCTCTGTCTTCGTCTCTTCATATCTCTCTATCTTTCTGCTAATCTCTAGAAGCCTCCTTGGCTTCTCCCTTACGATGGGGTCTGTTCATCTTCTCCGACTTGTTTTCTCACCGGAATGTATGGCTCTCTACTGTCTCCTGGTCATCTACCCGCCTCTCAACCCCTCTGTGACATCCTAGGTTCTTCAGATGAACCTGGAGCGGTTCACTCACCTCCTATGGGTCTCCTGCCGTGTTCCAGCCACCCTCCGGCCATTTGAGTAAGTTTGCAGTACCCCTAACCTGAATCGAGGTCACTTACGAGGTTTACCCTCTTTTCTGGGGTTTCACGAAACCCTAGTTCTCTGTATCTTTGGGTTTTCTGTAAGATCCGTCTTATATTTACCATGCTATGAAGTTTCTTCTTGTTTTTCTCCGGAAAATTTGGTTATAAACAAATTTCAAAAACTAGGGTTTCTATACCCTGTTCTCAAAGCAATTTCCTTTTGATTTTTTTTTGATATCCGTGCTATGTTTAAGTTATTATCTCTTGATTTTGTGTTATCTGAACTGTTATTGATGAAACCCTAGTGTTCTGGGTTGATCTTTACTATTTTACTATGTGTTCTTGTGTTCTTTGTGACTCCTGCTTTGATTTATTGTTATTATCTCTAGTTTCTACTGTTCAACGAGCATCTCTCTGTGTTGATAAGTGATTACTGTTTGAATGCTTGATAATTCCGACCTTTACCTTACTGGCTGTTCACTAGTTGATTTATATTGATCCTTTTGTGTGAAAATCCCATGCTTGTGATGTTTTCCTTAAAATACATGATCGTATATCCTTCCTATAGTTCTGTACCCAATTTTTTGAATTATTTCTATATTTATGTGATGCTTTCCTTAATTACTTTGGATTCTCTGTGATTACAATTGAATCCGAGATCCTCTTGATTGATTTTCAAACTGATTCCCTATTTTTACTTTATAAATACACGGTTATTTTAACTTGCCTTAATTATACACTATGTATTTGGCCTTCCTTGTGGACTATGTGATTTTTTCTACCCTAATCAGCTTTATTAGATTGATCTTCTTTCCTTATTCTGCCTTGACTATACCGTTTGAACTAGACTCCTTAATTGAAGGAGTCTAGTTCGTCTTAATTGGTGTTAATTGATTTTTATTTCCATAATTTGCCTATGCACTACTCGTTTTCAAAAATCTATATAAAGACCTGTCTTCCCTCTTCACAAACACACTGAAATTCACACACACTGATATTGAGAGCACTGACACACACACATTGCTCTGAACTTTTCTATGCTTTCATACACTTCTTGCTCATTACATCTATTTATGACTACTCAGTCGGCTGAAATCCAAGACTGAGTAACCTCTATTGCTCTTGTGCTCCTGCATACTACTGTCCTACTGTTGCCCTCTCATTCTTCATACTATTGTTCTACTGCTGCACTCCTTGTTCTGCATACTGCTGTTGTTGCTCTATCTTTTGCACTTTGCTAGTCTCTATCATTCAACTAGTATGTTTCTGATTTAGTTTTATAGCATCCCTACACAATACGTTCCAGTTTTTGTTTATTTACTTATTGTTCCTTATGTGCTTCATCTTATGGTTCTACTGTATACCATGTAATTAGCATGACACTATGGTGTCCCTCCCTATTTCCTATTCTGCTTTTCGCATGTTATTCTCCATAACTGCTTCAGTACTGTGTAATTAGCATGCCCCATTACTATTTTTCCTTTCCCTTAAGTCTGATATGTCTCCAGCATGCTTATGTGTTCACAGGTTGATATTTCTTGCCTTGACTTGATTGTGGTTACTTGTTCTCACCTTCTGTTTAACTCTACATGTTGTAAATCTACCTCTCCTGCTACTTGAATATTATGCAGTCCTGATCCTATTAATTTATGCTATTATGTGAGAACTATTTGGTAATTATGTGATTAGCTGTAATTCTGCCTCACTCTAATGTTTAATGTTATCTGTCCCCAATCCCTTACCCCTGTTTGTGTTTGCTCTTTCCTGGGTCCTTTTGCCTATTGGTTACAATTGTACTTCTTATCTTTTAAAAATCCTTTACTACTGTTCTTAAATTTATTTCTCAGAATGTTGCTGTTTTAAAAATTACTCTTTTCAAACTCCAAGTCTCTTTTAAAACTCCAACCACTTCCCACTACTCTTAGATTCTAGGTTCTGCCCCCTTTATGGGAGCACTGCCTTGGGGACCTCTGAGTACCCATTGAACTCTTACGCACAAGGCTGGCCTTCTACACTGCACTTACTCATTCCTGGCTAGGGAACCTGGGTGTGAGCACTCTCCAGGATCCTCTGAGGTCCTTAGAGACTATGACACACTTGGGTTGAAAGGGTCATGGCATATGGCATGTTGGATCTGGTACTTGGGATTATTGTCAGTCTCTCTATAGTATAACTTCTTGATTTTCCTTTATTCAGTTGTGTAATTCATTATTCTTGGCCTGTAATAATTTGTAAACGAATATTTGGGGCTGGATAGTGAAAGGGGGAATTATGCATGCTTAGATAGTTATGGGTAGAAATCATGACTATAGGATTTATTTACCTATGTGTGCAATAGTATCATGTCTAGGTATGCATACCATGCATTAGAATCCATGTTTAAGTTCTTTATTTCAGCATATCTATTATATTCATGTCATTTTGTAAGCCCTGCTCACCGTTCATCACTATAACAAAGTAATAAACTGTTGCATTCTCATAAGTACTACATTTAGAAACCATGTTTTGGGTATCCATGTGTGCATTAGATATCATGTTCTCTAAGACTTTGCGTTCATCATATTTGTTTCGAGTTATATTCTGTCGAACACCTAGTCAGTATGTATTAAATCTGGGAAGCTCGCTAAAATCGTGTTAAATAGTTTAAACATTTTTTTCTGCAAATGTATTACCCTTTATGTGTTTAACATCAGAGTTAAATCTGTATTTCACTCTTTAAAACGAATAATCAGTATTACGAACGCCTAGACAAACTTTAGGCCTAATATTCATTAAAACCAAAAATTGGTCGTTCTATGTCTGGCTCGTGTTAAAAGCGATCTTTAGAATTAATCAGTCTCTTATGAAACCCTTAAAACTTTGCTGTTTGTCATTGTTTTCACTCCTGATTTGCCTAACAACTAACGGATTTTTCAAGCAATTATTCCTTCTACAAAATCATTCTGTTCGAATCCTTGCTCTGTTTTTTAGAACTACTGGTTTTTTTTTTCTGAAATAGCTTACTCATTCTCCTTTTCACTAAAGTTTTCTTTTCTTAAACTACTGACTGCTACTCTGCTTCAAACTGCTTAATCTTTTAAAGTTACTTCCCTTTTTGGATCACTCTGTTATTTTAAGATCATGCTTTATTGATTTCTCTGAAGCTTCCCATTTACTTATTACTAGGGACTTCACTAAACTGCTGTGCATTTTTAATTCCTGCTCCAGTATTTAAATCACTGATAATTTTTAAATCAATCATTCTCTTTTCAAAACTATTCTGTCATTTTAAATTCCCTGCTTTATTACTGAGTTTCAAGAAACCCCCCAAAACTCCTGAAACCTGCTGTTTTCCAAACTCAGAATCCCTGTTTTAAATCCTGATTTTGAGACCTTCTTTGTGTTTAAGACGTGCTATTTACGTGCCTTACTTACGGAGGGGTACTTGAGCCATGTGTTTGTTATGTGTATCCCATATGTGTAAGTCCTAACTATTTTCTACTTGTCGTTTAGAATTTTATCCTTTAAACCTAGGGGTTCAACCTAGCACTCACCTTGTAGGATTTAGTAGTCCTAAACACCCCCCAAGACTTATAGGATGGGACGGGTAATAGCACGCAATAAGCTTTTGTGACCAACACACGCTTCTTTAAATAACCTCTACGGGGTGGGAAGGGCAGAATATGGATATGATGACCGGTGCGTTAATACCACGTGTAGCGGTGTAGCCCCTCTTTGAGGAGTGATTACCGGGTATTTCATTGATGTGATCCGTATTATTTTAAACCTAGGACAATTCTTTTTCAAATGTTTTACTCTGATGTTTTCCCAAAACCTTTAAAAATTTTTGTACTTGTTTGAAATCCCCTCTTATATGAACCTCACTTGCTATTTGTTTACTGCCCAAATTCACAAAACTTCTTGGCTGGGACCCACAGTTGTGGATCTTGAGGGGTGCCTAACACCTTCCCCTTAGGATAACTTCAAGCCCTTACCCAATCTCTGGTAATGCAAACTAGTTCATGAGTTATCTACTTTAGGTGCCCCAACGCACCACAAAATCGTTAGGTGGCGACTCTTCCTTAAACCTCTTCCTTTAAGGAGTTTTCCAGAATGTCATGAACCCGATCTCTCCGCACCTGACTCGTGCGAGGAAAAAGGGTGGCACGACATTCATCACTGAGATACATTGCATTTGACATGCGTACTCGATATACATGCATAAAGATGCATTTCTTTCTGCTACTCCGATTTTGGTGACATTCATGATTTCACCTCCATATTGACACGTAGGCATAGAGATTCATTTTCCTCCTGCCATTTTAAAATGAAACATTTACCTGTTGAAAGCTTTTTGGAAAAATTATAGTTTTCAAACTTACTCATATTTTTGGCGATTTCGGTAAAGGATTTGGGTTTCACTGATATACTTGGAAAGGAGACCTATTTTTTTGAACTGTGAACGAGCTGAGCATTTTATCTCTGAGTTACTTCTTTTATTACTTTCATTATGTTGTTATATACCTATATTCCATCTCGTCACTACTTTCAACCTAAGATTAGGTTTGTTACTTATTGAGTACATGGGGTCGGTTGTACTCATACTACACTTCTGCACCTTGCATGCAGATGTTGCTTGCTGACGTTGTTGTGATCGACGGGAGTTGGATTTGAAGATGTACCTGCGTTTCGGCTATAGCTACCTCTTGTTCATGGTAGCTCTAGACTTGTGAAAAATCTAATTAGGTATTATTCTGATAAATGATGTATTTTTATTTCACGCCATCGTTGTAAAGTTTAATCTTAGAAGCTCATGATTTGAACTATCAGTCCTTGTGAAATGTATAAGATTTATATAATTTTTTTACTTAATTATGTTATTAAATATAATTGAAATTGAATAGTTGTTAATTGGCTTACCTACCGAATTAGATTAGATATGCCATAAAAAATAATTAGATTTTGGGTCGTGACACTTTTAAACCTACACAATTTTGATTTCACTTTAATGCTGGTATTAAATAGTAATAAGTTTTCTGTTCTGTTTTCCTTTTAAGCCAACATCAATCACTGTTTGTTAGGGATATTAATTGAAGAAAAAGTTTCCCACTTGTTCTCTTCTTCTTTTTCCTTATTGTCGTTTTGCAAAAATAAACTTTAGTTACATTTACAATTTAATGCAATTTTAATTGTACTTGTTACGATAAAAAAGGCAACAATATTTTTTAAAGAGGCTTTGTACTTTTAATAACATAAATATAGATATATATATATAGAATTTAAACCGAACTATGTAGCAATATTCTAATAGAAGGATCCGTTGGGAAGCTTGTCCAGCTAATAGAAGGAAAAAATATTTAAAAGAAATTTTTTTTTAAAAAATAACACAAGATAAGATTTACGTAGTTCGCTAATTTTACTTACTTCACGACCGCAAAGAGAATAACTTTTTATTACTGAAGATAGGGTAGGACGGCACCGGCGATTGTGAGCAAATTTAATTCTCTTACATATCTTTCACGTATTTTTTTCTTATTATTCTTCATTTCTTTCTTTCTTTTGACTTTTTCCTTCATGTTCACATGGTTTATTCCCATCTGGATTAACCAGCTGGCTCCTAAATCGTCATCACTATTCCCTACCATTTTTTGGAGCTTTATAAATAAACTCGTGTCTTAGTGTACTAGTAACTGGAACATAATTTCTTAGTTGCTACTACTGGTAAGTGCTAACCCTAGAGCATATATTACTACTACGTCTTTCTCTCCTCCAAATGCATATTCGCAAGAGCCAAGAAATAGTTATAAGTTCATATTTTCATATCCTAGTGTTTGGGGAGACCATTTTCTTACCTATGCTCATCTCTCGGTAAATTTGTATTTTAAGAACCTTGTTTCTTTCTTCTTTAATTTTTTCCGCATATTCGTCTTGTTTTTAACTCACTACTAGCTATGCCTTTGTTCATTTATTTTCAGTTGAAGCAATTCTATTGATCCATCTGTTTGACCATCTCATCTAAAAGTTTAAACTGTTATTGGAGAGAACACTTTTGTTTACATAATTGTATCTCAACAATAAATAATTTAGAGCACAAAGATATAAAAAAAAAAATTTATACTCATTATTTACTCGCGCGCATAGGGAGCCGATGAATAGGAAAAGAAACAGCTGTTATTAATCTGTATTGCTGTAAAATAAATAAAACAGTAAATTTTCTGAAAATACAGAAACAAAAAAGTTAATAGAACTAGAACGTCAATTCTCTTCTGAAAACAATATAGGAATAAACCGAGCCCACTGAAATACACAGTGTGTCCTTAGGGAAATTATTCCCCTCAAGTACCCGAGGTTTTGGAATATATCCTCCCAGGATAGAATGATTTAACTCACCAGTGTATCTGTACCAAAAACTCTGGTGATCGGCGAACCACTCGATGGTCGTAAAACAAACTGGAATATTTTGTGCAGAAGAAAAGAAGAAGATCAGAAAATTTTGTAAATAAAAATTCTGGGATTCAAGGCATATTTATAGCCAATTTCGTACTATTTCTGAAAAGGTTTTGCAACCTTTCAGAAAAGCCATGGCTGTTCGAACATGTGTGAATATTGCGAAAAAATTAAAAACGGATTTAAAATAATGCGAGAAAGAAAAACGGACCAGACTGGACCGGGTCGCATGTCATGGGTTATTCCGGATTGAATTTTCGTTAATTATTTAATTAATTAATTAAATAATCTGAAAGGAATTTTGTTCAAAAAGATTAATCAATCAATCTTTGACCGAAGCCGAAGCCGAGCCGAGCGAGCGAGCGACGACGACGACGACACTAGGCTTGCTTTCTTCTCAAATCTTTAAGAGCTAGAAGAAGAGCTTCTCTATATATACATATAGATTTTCTTTCCTTCTTCCAATGAGGGACAAAGTGCACTAATTCAAAATTTCACTTCCCTCCATTTCTTTTCCCACCATTTTCCATTCACTCTTTTTAAGCTACACCAAGCTTAAAATTAAGCTACACCAAGCTTAAAATTAAGCTACACTAAGCTTAAAGACCAACAATCTCCCACATGAATGGGAAATGACTATAAAATAAAGGAATGCACGGACGTGTATGTGTTTTACATGCAAGAATTAATTACATCTGGATAAGTAGGTTTCCTTTTGAACTTTTCATAGTGAACTTATATCGAATATATTCGGTCAATCGGTAGATTTGATATCTTTGAACCGTCGAGCTTTGTTATATACCTAGACAACATAAGTCACACAATCAATCCTTAACCATCTATGGCTCTCACGGTTGTGTTTGTTTCAGCCATAAACACCGCCTGGTTTCATGAGTGCTTAGAGAATGGGCCTTTACTTTCATTCCCCTTGAAGCGGCTTACACTTCACACTCACGTAGGTGATTCCTAAGCGTGTAATCCTAAACACACACTATCTGGTCATATCCTTCCACACTTAGCAAATCATTAAAAAGTTTTAAGCTTTATTGACTCATCAAAAAGCATTAATGCTTTACCTTGATTTCTTAACGTTGTCTTCATCACGAGAATGGGTTGAGTTATTTGACAATGTTGAACTGTCAATCATGACTTTGTTTGATCTATTTGAACTTAGCTCTTGGGATCTCCAGTCTGCTAGGTAGAGTTACCACCATGATAACTTGTCCTAGGACTTAACCCCATTCCCTTTGATGATCTTTCAACTGTCTCTCTAGATAGACCTTTTGTAAGTGGATCCGACACGTTATTTCTTGACTTTATATAGTCAATTATGATAACTGTATTGGTAAAAAAAGAGTTTCACACGTAAGCCAGCTTTTGAGAACTCAGCCAGTTATGTGGACACAGGAGAACGTGACAGTTGGATGTGATTCTTTGAAGAGGTACGGAACAAAGAGGTACGATTCAATAAACCCTCGAGCTTATCAGCCACGAGAAACTCAACCTGGTCAAAACAGGGAAGAGACACAGTCAGAATGAATCTGGACAAAGCTACGGGAAGATTCAAGAACCCACAATTAATTACTCGTAAGTTATGTAACCGTACCTCAATTACCGTTATCCTTTGTAACGCCTCATTAATGTCATAATTAGCCATTAATGGGAAACCATAGCAAGAGTTGTACGTTATATCAAGGAATCTCCTATATAAGGTAAGGGAGTACAACTTGTAAAAGCATTTGATTCTCGAATACAATCTACTTTGCTTTTCTATATTTCTGCGATATTGTCTATTATTCATTTTTCTCTATTTCCTTGATTATCAGTAACCCGTGTTCATCCTAGAAATAACTTTAGTCAAAGGATCTAATTCTTTGGTTAAACAAATTGGTTCCGTTACCGGGAATCTGATAATCTTTGTTTGCTTTTCAAGTGATATCCTCTGAACTGTGTCGAACTCCAATGACAACAACCAGCAAAAGAATGGAACCTNCAATAATACCATCACCATGGAAAATCCCCAATCTGGGTTGGCAAACTCAGGAAGAGGAGATACTCCTAATGAATCTCTCGAAGCGAGACCATGTATATCTAATAACTCAGAATTACAAAATTTACTGCTAATCATGTAGAAACAGATGAAGGAGCAGAACGATCACATCGAACAAATTCCTGGAGTACCGCCTATTATCAAAGGCATAGATGTTGATAGGTATTCTCAACAACGTGGAAGCCAAGTGCGGCACCTTTGCATATACCCAAGAAGTTTAAATGCCTGACGTTCCCAAATATGATGGAACAACTGACTCACATGATCATGTGACTTCTTTCACTACTGGAGTAAAAGGAAACGACTTAACAAAACAAGAGATTGAATCAGTCCTTGTCAAAAAATTTGGAGAAACACTTACCAAAGGAGCCCTAACCTGGTATTTTCTTCTCCCTGATAATTCTATTGACTCTTTTGATGAGCTTGCAGATTCATTTATAAAAGCACACTCTGGTGCAGAAAAAGTCGAGAAAAGAATGGAATACATATTCAAAATAAAACAAGTAGACACGGAACTACTCCGTGAGTTTGTAGACAGGTTTCAACGAGAAAGAATGCAATTACCCAGGGTGCCTGATAATTGGGCAGCCATGGCACTTGCAAGCAACCTAAACGATAAGTGTTCAGAAGCCACGAGACGACTTAAGGAAAGTCTAAGAGAATTCCCCACTATAACATGGAACGATGTATATTACAAGTATAGTACTAAACTCAGAATAGAGGAAGATATCATTGCTCGTTCAAGAGATGAAGATCATTCCAAATCCAGATGACCTGAATCAGACAGAAGATTAGGTAAAAATAGGTACGATCCTTACTTATGACCCTCGGGACGTGATATTCGTCCCAGGTTCGAAAACACTAGGTCAGACTACAGACCACAAGATCGAGATGTACGACCTAGAGGTAATACTCGAATTGGGGATCATACCTTTAATGTAAGTACTACTGAACTTGTCCCAATATTGAGGAACATGGGAGACAAGGTTAAGGCCGAAAGAGATGCGATCAAATCCAAATAAAAGGAACCCAGATCACTGGTGTGAATTTCATAACGATCATGGGCACAAAACTGCGGATTGCAGATTTTTACAAGGTGAAATAGAAAATTTATTGAGACATGGCTATTTAATAGAATTTTTTAGTGATAAAGGTAAGTAGGCATATATGAGGAACAAGCAGGAGCCCCCAAATCCTCCTTCTCCAAAATGAACCGTCAACGTGATACACGGAGGTGAAGAAGTAAACGGAGTGGTCTGCAAAACAACCACAAAGTTCACAATTACACATGGAAAACGGGTTCGTGAAAATATGGAAGAGGACGATATAACCTTCGACGATGCAGATATTGGTGGATTCATGCTTCCTCACAATGATGCTCTGGTACTATCTTTACTTATTCATGACACTAACGTAAAAAGAGTGTTGATTGATCCAGGGCAGTTCAGTCAATATCATTTTGGTAAGAGTCGTGGAAGAAATGCTTCTGGGGAATCAAGTAATCCCAAGGGAACGAGCCATATCAGGGTTTGATAACTCTACGGTTATAACAAAAGGAGAAATTGAGCTTAGCACTTATGCTAAGGGGGTGATCAAAAGTACCAGGTTCCAAGTCATCGATAATAACATGGCATATAATGTAATCATGGGAAGGCCATGGATCCACGACATGAAAGCAATAACCTCCACCTTGCATCAGGTAATTAAATTCCCCTCTGAATGGGGGATTCAGCAAATTAGAGGCGATCAGCAGACCGTAAGAAATATAAACTCTATGGTACACAACAACAAGAAAATAGAGGTAGAAGTGTCACAAGATAAGGGAATCTCCCAAGCGGGTGACACCGCCCAAACAGGCATGGAAGAAATTACTACCCAAATAGGTACAGAAGGTATTATTGTTGAAACAGGTACGAAAGAAAATACTTACGAGAAGGTGAATCAAGTTACCACGGAAGGTGCGTTCGACTACACGGATGCAGATTCCAGACCTGACGTCATTCATGAACCGGAGGAAGACGAGCACATCAAAACAACTACGGAATAACTCGAAGCTGTTCCATTGTCTGAACAACAGCCTGAACAGAAAGTGTATATAGGCACGAGGCTGGGTCCCGCTCGAAGAGGTAAGTTAATTGATTATTTAAAGGCTAACGCGGACTGCTTTGTGTGGTCCCACTCAGATATGACAGGCATCCCACCAGAAGTGATGACTCATAAACTAAATGAAGATCAATCCTTCGTACCTGTTAAGTAGAAGAAAAGAAAGCAAGGACCATTCAAGAACTAAGTGATCGACGAAGAGGTACAAAAACTCTTAAAGATTGGTTCTATACGAGAGGTAACGTGCCCTAACTGTCTAGCAAACACCATGGTAGTTCCTAAAAAGAATGGCAAATGGAGAGTATGCGTAGATTATACTGACTTAAATAAAGCACGCCCCAAAGATTCATTCCCATTGCCACATATAGATCAAATGATTGATGCCACATTAGGTCATAAATTATTAAGATTTTTAGATGCATATTCTGGTTATAATCAGATTAAAATGGATCCCTCAGATGAAGGAAAAATTCCCTTCATTACAAACAGGGGGACCTACTGTTATAAAGTTATGCCTTTTGGCTTGAAAAATTCTGGAGCCACCTATCAAAGGTTAGTGACTAAAATGTTCCAAGAACATCTTGGAAAGACGATGGAAGTCTATATTGATAATATGTTGGTAAAATCAACACAAGAAGAAGACCATTTCCAGCATCTCTCTACTACCTTTGATATTTTACGCAGGTATAATGTGAAGCTAAATCCAGAAAAATGCGCTTTTGGAGTGCAATCAGGTAAAGTTTTGGGTTACCTTGTATCGAACAGAGGAATAGAGGTAAATCCCGCTCAAATTAAAGCTATAAAAGAAATACCTGATATTTTAACAAATAAAAAAGAAGTTCAAAGGATAACAGGGATAATAGCAGCTTTGGCAATCTTTATTTCTAACTCTTCCGAATTTTTTTTTAAATTCTTCTCAGTTCTCAAAAAGCAGAATCAGTTCGAATGGACTGAAGAATGTTAGCAAGCCCTCAAGAATCTAAAGATTTATCTATCGAAACCACCGCTGCTTTCAAAGCCAAAAGAAGGGGAAAGATTGTACATCTACCTGGTTGTTTCAAAAATTATTGTAAGTGCAGTGCTGGTAAGACAAGAAAAAGATAAGCAATCACCTATCTATTATGTAAGTAAAACTTTGCTAGATGCTGACTAGATATCTACATTTGGAAAAGTTAGTCTTAGCTTTAATAATGGCATCTAGAAAATTACGACCATATTTTCAATGCC